>MDKH01226291.1:0-117896 GCA_005239495.1 Nicotiana undulata
TCCCAACAGCAACACAAAACAGTCCGCAAAACAGTCCGCTACAAGTGAATAACTCAAACTCACGACTTCCGATCACTGTCCCGTGAGTTCTTAAAAGTATAAAACTAATTACCTTGAATTTACAGCACAAAAATGGATGAAAGAGAGCATTAAACTCACCTTACTTGCTGGGTAACTCAGCCCTTATCTTGGTTCTTCAAACTCTAGGGTTTACCCCCAATTTGAACTTGAAAGAGAGGGAAAATCAATTAGGGTTTGTGGGTGATTTTTGGGAGGAAGTTTGCAGGGGTTTAGGTCTGGTTATTTGTGAGTTATAATGGGGTATATAATTCAGTAGATAAGCCTTTTAATGGGCTTTGTGGCTGACCCGAAATTGCCTCTTTTTGGCCTATCATTTAACCAAGTAGGTGACCCACCTACTTGTCACCTAGCAGCTTGTGCAGTCTCGCGAAAATGTCTATATCTCTCTACTCCGATGTCGTATTGATAAACGGTTTAATGAGTTGTAAACTAGACTCATAGATCTTCAATTTCATGGGTATATCACCCTGTAATTCATAGTAGATTTGGAGAAAAGCTTAATAACATTTGACCTAAAGTTTAAGTAACACTATGAACCTAAGTTGCGACAACTCTTGTCGACTTTTGTTTGATAACTCGTTTGACTTCAAGACTATGATACGGATATTATATGATTCAAATACTTTAAAACATTTCCTCTTGAGAATATCAAGAACCCTTAGGTTTATCCAAAAATACGAGTTACAACATCCTCGATTCACTTAACTTCTAATACGTGTTAATCACTCTTATACACTCTTGTATCATTTAAGATCAATAGAATTAACTTCTTTATCATCTCAAAGATAATATCTTCTCCTGTTTATGTCGATTAACTTATGGCATGAGCCAACATACGTGAATATGGGTCCTTATAATTTAATTAACTATATTCTCACCCTAAAGTACATGTTATAACATTCCAAACTCGTCGACTTTTGATGAAACTTATTCTCTTCAGTTGGTTTAGCTTCTAAGCTTTCCAACCCTCTTGGCACTCGTTATTCATGATCTTAAATATTTGTAACCTCAAATGTAATATGATTAACTTACTTTATATTCCATCAAATATAATATTATTCGTGAGTTTACATCAATTAACTTACGATGTACTCTCATGTACGAAAACATGGGGTGTAACAGAAACACAATACGTATTTGGACTCATGAGGCTATGAGTAATCAAGACCTACCCTTGGACATGGGTTTTGACCGGGCGGGCCCAGCGGTTGACTTTTGTTAACTTTTTAGAAATTGTATAAAAATCACAGCTTTATGAATTGAAATTGTTTTCCCTTGCATTGTGTGATATATTTAAGTCATCTTTGGCTAGATTGAGCCGACCGAAGGTAAATTTGTAAAGGAAAAGCTAAATTTAGTATTAAGTTAGCCGAATTGAGGCAAGTGTCTTGCCTAACTTTGTTGAGAGAATTTTTCCTACTATTTGACATTGTTTGCTACATGCAGGGCCGATACATATATTAGGTGACGAGCATATATGCATGTGCCAGGGGGTTAACCATGCTCGGAGGTAAATTATGTTATAAATTGTGTCTTGTAGAATCATGTGACCTTCTTGCTTCAAGCCTTACTTGATTCCTAGATACTACGAATGTAGTATTAGATGTTAGAAACTAAGATTTAGCTTTTTATAACTTGATCAAATTTGATGGAATTCTAAGAATATATTGATGTGTCTAATTCGGTTATCACCATGCGTACTCATTAATACATTTCTACGGCCGATATCCTTGAGATACTAGATTCTATACTTGTGTTGTAGATCATTTGTGAGATTTTGTGGATATACTTGGATAATAAGATTCTTGCGGGTTTATTGAACTATTGTTGGCTTGGAAAGTTGTGATTGGGATTCATTTAGAATATTCTTTTAAACACTCTCCTTGACGTTATTTATGCTTCTTTCCTTGTTGTCATTGTTATACATATGTTTGGTAAGGAAGAGTGTAAAACACGAAGGGTGATGCTGTGTCATTGTATAAACATTATCATGTGAAGAGAGTGTAAAGCACGGACGGTGATGTCGTGCCATATTATGTGAGAGTAAAAGCATGAAGGGTGTTTCCGTACCATATTATTGAGAGTAAAATCACGAAGGGTGATTCCGTGCCATATCATTTGTGAGTAAAAGCATGAAGGGTGATGTCGTGCCATATTATTGAGAGTAAAATCACGAAGGGTGATGTTGTGCCACGTTATGTGAGTAAAATAACGAAGGTGATGCCGTGCCATTGTATTTATATTATTATTATGCTTTTGTGTTATTTCGAGTTCATGGAATGAAGGGTGTTTCCGTGCAAGTAAGGACGAGGGACATGCATTATGTCGTGATATCAATTTCTTGCAGATATTTTCATGTATTGACTTTGAGATGTTATTGTCGTACTTATGGTTCTTATGTGACTTGTCGTCACAGTTATGTCTTTGTCCTCTATCTCAGTTGTTGTTGTGTGGCTCATGCCTACTACTTTCTTATATTGCAAATATCATGCCTACTTCTTGTTGTTATAATTGCATCCATGTCACATCTGTTTTGTTGCACCTACGTACAAGTCTTCTATCATGTTAGTCATTCATGTCTCTACTTGTTAACTTATAAATATCATGTGTCCCCTTTCTTATTTGTTAAATCTATATTCATGCCTCCACCATGCTAGTTAGTTGAAGCTACATTCCTTTTCCTAATTGTTGTCATTACCTCTATGCTTTCTTCCTAGTCTGTTATTGATGCCCTTATGTACATTATCGTTCATTATTTCTCCTTACGTATTTCCTACTTTTTCATTTCTGTTATCGGCGTTTCTGTCATTCGGTTGATACTGTTTTACGCGTATTTGGTGAGGATGAGATAAATGCACGACGGGTGTTGCCGTGCCGTTGGATTTGATGTCTTGAGTATATCTCTCACACTACGAAAGTTTTGAGGTGATTATTGTGGTTCATTGGTTTTTTCCCTAAGGAAAAGATTGGTCGAGATATGGGAAACCGTTGAATTGTGATCTCTTCTTGTACTCCGTTAATGCTTTGTACATTTGTTTCGTGTGCTCTATTAAGTTCTACTTTAGTATAGTTCTATTGTTAGTTTAAATTATAGATTTTATCAGTGAGCATCTTTTACCTAAAAAGCCTCGTCACTACTTCGACGAGGTTAGACAAAGTACTTACTGGGTACATGGGGTCGGTTGTACTCATACTACACTTCTGCACCTTGCTTGCAGCTTATGGAGTGGAGCTGCTGGTGATGTCGGGAGCTGACCCTGACGATGTTCGTGTTTTTCGGATATAGCTGCCACTTGTCCGGATGTAGCTTTCAAACATATTATTTGTATCAGCTTTGTAAATTCTAATTCTTAGAAGCTCATGATTTGTACTACCAGTCTTTGGGTTAATTTGTTAAAGTTCAGTTAATTCTTCACTATTTTCCTATAATTTCATTCGTTTGTATTGTTATTAGTTGGCTTACCTAGCGGGTCAAGTTAGGTTCCATCATGACTAGTGATTTTGGGCCGTGATAAAACATTAGGTACACACAATCTTATTAAATAATGCCTTAGGAAACAAACCAAAGCTATAAAGGTCAAATATTTAAGCAAAAACTCAAAGTCAACCAAAAGTTCAACCTGGCCGGGCCCGCAACTCGGAACACAACAAAACTTATAAATTTCGGCAACCCATTCGATACGAGTTCAACCATACTAATTTTATTGAATTTCGACTTAGAATCTATGTTCAAACCCAATTATTCTCTATAGAAATGCCTTTTGATAAAAACCCTCAATTCTCCAATCAAAACATGAATTAATTTACAAATTTACTACTGTAATCATGTTTAAATACAAAAACTAAGGTTGGATGCTGACCCTATGAATGACGAGAAGAACGCGCGAAAATCACCTAAATCGGAGCTTTAGAACTCAAGATATGCTCTAAATACCAAAAGAATGCAGTATGATATTTTTATACACAGGGATTTTCGCTTTCGCGCCCAAAAATCCGCACCTGCGGATTTCCAGCTATCCTTTCCGCTTTTGCAGATCATTTTCCTCACCTATGGGGTCATAGAGCATACCCAACTTCGCATCTGCGAAGCACCAACACCAATTTTGTTCTTCGGCGCTAAAATGAGCATTACTCCCTTATATCGATGTCCAAATTCGACTATTTTTTTCTATGGCTTTATAATTATGATACGGATCTAATGTTTCAATCAAACAGAATTTGGAGCTCATTTCTTAATGTAGTGCCACTTAGGATTGAAGAAATGGCGTCGAAACATCAAGAACACGCACAACACAATCCAAACCTATAAGGAACTCACCCCAGCACATCAGGACCCTATTCGAACATACCAATAAGTCGCAAAATATAATACGGACATGATCGAGGCCTTAAATCCCACATAACAACATCCAAACCACGAATCTTTGATTAAGATCAATATCTTATGTTCATAAACTTCAAACATCGAACTAATCGTCCCATTCAAGCCTAGCCAATCTGGAGTGAACCCAAATTTTACATACAAGTTCCAAATGACATATCGAACCTATTCCAACACTCGGAAAATAATCCAAACCCGGCAACATCAAATTCAACTCTCGGTCAAATCCATGAACATTCCAAACCTTCAAATTGCCAACTTTTGTCAAATAGTGCCGAAACCTTCTAGAAACATCCAAATGCAAATCCGGGCATACGTCCAAGTCCAAAATCACCATAACAGAACAATCAAAACTCCAATCCGGGTTCAAATACACAAAAGTCAAACTTGGTCAATTCTTCCAACTTAAAGCTTCCTAATTAAGAATCATTCTTCCAAATCAATTCCAAACATCTTGAAGACCAAAACCGACGATACATGCAAGTCATTATATACACCATATTAAGTTACTCATTACCTCAAGCAATCGAACGGAATGCAAATTCTCAAAATGACCGGGCGGGTCGTTACATTCTCCCCCACTTAAACATACGTTCGTCCTCGAACGTGTCAAGGGCCATTCCAAAGCCATTGAATCACCATATAACCTCACCATACATATACCCGTGGGTGATCCCACATCACCCAATCCTTATAAGCGTGATAACACAACCTAACTGACGATCCTTACTATACACTTTATAAACATGAACAAGCTGAATCAATCCATAACCATAACCGAACATGTTATCACATGATATACAATATAACCTAGATTTTCATAGCAATAACTTCCGCCCATAATAGATGCTCAATAACAAACCCGCTACTAGTATCAATCTTCTTATCAAGCAAAACCTTGTAATAAACCTTTGTACACTGCCAATGATGAAAGAATCACGGAGAAACTCATAGACACTCATCATATCATCAAGTACTGGAGCTTTCTCGCCCGATAAGAATAATTTCCAAATTCTAAGCTGACTAAAGACATTATTCTTACAAACATACCTAATCAAATCTGATAGCACACATTCCAGGTCCAATAACCTCACCTCTGTGAGTACCTAATTTTTGTCCTAATGCCAAATTACTCCTAAAAAATAAATAACAAAAATAGTAGATATTTCAAAATAGTTTTAATCGATTTTGTAGAATTGTAGGAACTTTTCTCTAGTTTAGTTAAATTGTTTTGCATTTCATTTTTATGCATAAGAACTTTAAATCATGAAAATGCCAAAAATATTTTTTTATGCATTGAATTTTAGATTTTAATTGCATGTTAGTTGCATTATAATATATAGAATACCAAAAATACATTTGCATTGTTAGTTTAAATTATTAGTTAATTATTAGATAAAAATTACATAGATTACTTATGCAAAAAATATGATTAATTTGAATTAATGGTTAAGTGTCTACAATTTGAAGGCAGTTGATCAAAAAGCTGAAAAATGTCAAATTGGGCTAATTCCAATCGGCCCAAATCACCCAAGCCCAACCGAATTTCCCCTTTCTTATAACTAATCCCCATCCCACAAGAATCCTAGACCTAATTTTAATACCCTACTCCTATATATACATATTAAAGAGAGACAAAAAAGAGAAGACCCCTCCCTAATAAAGAAACCCTAGCGGTATCTCCTTCTTTTTCAATCTCACACACATACTGAAAGCCGCATACATTAATCCATCGGCAGACAAAAGTCGCCGGACACTGGCGAGCAAATTTCGGTCGCCACTCTCCAACCTCTCTTCACCCTAACTCCTCGACCTCAACCAGCCACCGGTCACCCTTATCCTTCCACACCTACACAAAAACAGATCCCTCTCTCTCTCTCTCTCTCTCATTTTTCTGTCCGCCTCCATCGCCGACGAGTTTCACAGGAAACTCAACAACCAACGCCAACCTAGCAGCCACCATGTTAAATCTCAAAAGAGTCAACCAGCCAGACTCCTCTACCCTTAGATCTGGATGAAATCAACCTCCAACAATAAAAACGAGTGTGAGAGACAAATAAACAAGTAGGAGCTCTTCATCTCCCCACCCCTACTACAATCTTCAACCATGGTCTGGCCAGGAATTTTAGTTTTGATCTGACCTGGAAAATTTCTTCGGCGAACCACCAAAACGTCACCACCAAACATTAGCCAAAAATCGGTTTCAAACTAGCACAAAACAACCCCTTGTGACGTCCAAAACTGTCGTCCAAGCGTAAAACTGTTGCGACGAAGACAGACATAAAATAGAGTTTCTGAGTCTGAGTTCAACATCTGCAGCGTTGAACCAACAGTTTCGAGGTTTTTCGTTTGAGGTTCCATTACCGGTTCGAGGTTCCGTCACCGGTTCGAGGTTCACATCAGTAGCTCGTCTTGTTGGCCGCTTTGAAAATTTTCCTTCATTGTACACGGTGAAAGTTTGCAGCAATAGAGGTCCGATTTCATTATTTTTAATCATTTTACTGATATATTGCTTGTGCTTAGTTGTTAGTTGAGCTTAATATCATAAAATCTTGGTATGAAGTAGCCTATTGTGTAGTTGTTTGATTTATCCATGTGTTTTTGTGTTCCTACTATTTTTTTCCTTCACGTTTTTTAATCCTATTAGTTGGGAGGTTAAGAATATTTGTAGAAATTGATTAATTATTGTCCAAGTTGATTGTTAAGTAAGTCTTAGGTTTTTCACTTGGGATTAAAAGGATTTGGGTCATAATTTAATGCAAATGGGCATTGGGATTAAGAAATCATTTTTGAACCTACAACTTCGTGGTGCGTTTTAAGAAGCAACGTGAATCGGGATTCTGACATTACCTTGTTAATTTGGAATTTAGAATGGTTTTACAATGTTAGGGACAATCGGGGTAGTAAATTCATTGACCAAATGGGCACGCCTTTAACTAATCAAATTATCGTTATTGTGTATACGTTCGCGTAACATAATTATAATTTTTCTAAACTTAAAACCAAAGTACGCGTTCGCGCGACTTTGGCCAAGTTTTTTCAAAAATAATTAAGCGTGACAAATTGTGTATTACACGTGACATGATTTAAGCGCCGATTTTCAAAATAAAATCAAGGTACACGTTCGCGGACTTTGGCCAAATGATTTTAATATTAAGGGATATTAATTATGTTCACGCACGCGTGACATGATTTTTTAGCGCACTAAAATATGAGTACACGTACGCATGACTCATTTTGGATAATATCACCACTACGAATAATGGAGTAATTAAAAAGCGGTAAAAGGTAAAACAAACATAGGTTCTAAAATATGTAATTAAAAAATTTAAGCCAAGTACAAATTTCTAAGCGACCATGCTAAAACTACGGAATTCTGGAGTTCCTAACACCTTCTCCCGGGTTAACAGAATTTCGTACCCGGTCTTTTGGTTTTGCAGACTTTAACACAGAGTCAAAACTTCCTCGATTTGGGATTTAAAATAAAACGGTGACTTGGGACACCATAAATTATTCCAAGTGGCGATTCTAAAATTAAATAAATAATCCCATTTCGATTAATGTCACCTTAATTGGATAAACACCCTTATCTCACCCCTTGGGGAAAAGGAGGTGTGACAGCTTTGGCGACTCTGCTAGGGATAAGAACCTAGAATCTCAGGTTCAGGATTCAAGAATTCGAGCTTGTTAATGTGATATTACTTGGCTTTATTAATTGTTGATATTACTGTATTTTGTGGGCCTAATGTGCTAATTGCCACTCATTTACTGCTTTGATATTATTTGAGCTATATTTAAACTACCTTCTTACTCCCTTCTGAGTCTTCTCAAAATGGTGCACACGTTCACGTGGCCCGCTTTTCTATTAGAGGTCGTACCGAATAAGAACGAGGATGGATCAGCCACTAGGCCGGGTAGATTTTTGTGCTCCCGGTACGTCGCTCCCACCTCGGACCGAGTTGTCCGCTCGGGTAAGCCAGGTCTAGAAAACATCCCCAGGTTTAAACCTAGAATTACAAAACCTCATGTCGGATCCCTAGTAGGAACAATTATTTGCATCACGTGCATTTGACTTAGGGGACTCAACACAGGGGTTGGGCCCGTCTAGGACAGGTGTACCCGAAATGAAAGACTATCCTGATGCATCTTACCGGCTACGTGTGCATTTATTTGTTTCGGCTTGTGTGTTGACTAACTCAAGAAATGAAAATCCCTGCATTTGAAAATGCCTCGAAACTCTGCCAAAATTTTTGAAAAAAAAAAGAAAAAGAAAATCTATTTTAAAAAAAAGTCAATATCATGTTTTCCCGGTTATGTCAAAACTGGCAGAACTACGCAAGTCTGATTCTCACCGGATGTGAGATACGTAGGAAAACTTCATCAGTCCCGGCCCCCAATTTTAAAAAAACCAGAAAAAAACAAATTTTCTTTAGTTCCTTCTTTAGATGTCTTCCTTTAGAAAATCCCAAATAAAGAAAATTTAAAACCAAAAATATTTTCTTTCATTTTAGAAGTCTTTCATTCGAAAAGAGAATCACATCAAAAACCAAAATAAAATATTTTCTACCTTTTTTAGAAGTCCTTTTCCCAAAAATTTCAAAAAAATCAAAAAGCCAAAAAAATATTTTCTTTCTTCTTTAGAAGTCTTTTTTCAAAACTTTTGAAAAAGAAAAACAAAATCAAAAATCCAAAAATTATTTCCATTCTTCTTTCTTGGAAAGAAAATTCAAGATTCAAAAATATTTTCTTTTTCTTTAGAGGTATTTCTTTCATAAATTCAAAAAATAAGAAAAAAAAAATTATTTTCTTTCTTCTTTAGAAGTTTTTCTCTCAAACTCTAAAAAAAACAAAGAGTTACGTTATTTACTTCATTCATAATCTTTTCGAACTACGCAAGATCTGATTCATGTTCCCCATGATACGTAGGCAACCCACATCAGGTTCGATCGAATGACTTTGGAAAACAAAAATAGACAAAAAGAAAAAAAAGAATGATAATAATAAGGATCGAGTGAGTCCATTCTAACGTGTCGTTTGTTTTGAATTGTGAAGAAAGTTTGAGGTGGTCGGTTTGTGGTAAGCTGACAACACAAAATCCAAGGGAAAAATGACAACTGACATCGAAGTTGTTACGAGCAGTCATGAGACTCAAGGTCAGAGGGTTCAACAAGAGTCTACTGTGGCTGAGGGAAATAGAGTACTGAAACAGAAAATGACTGAAATGTGTCAAGTATGGGCCAAGGGCCAAGGACCGCCCTTTTCTTCTTATGGTTTCCCAGAGTTCTCACCCATCTCGACTACTGTCGTTCCGGTTTCACTGCCTGATCAATCCTATCCACCTAGGTTCAGTCCTTATCCCAACTACACGACTACAGCTGGAACTTCTGTTGCATGCTCTCAAAGTTTGCCATTGACAACCAATCAGACATCCACTACTTTTACGCCCATCTTCACCATCCCAAAGCCGGCGATGGTGCAGATGAAAACTCATGAGTCACAATTTGCTACCCATCAAGAGCGGTACAACTCTCCTAAGTACCACTTGTACCTATTTGATCTTCCTGCAAAGGTTGAGAAGCCTGTCCGAAAGATCGCACAGGAAGAAATGACCCAAAGACTGAAAAGCTTGGAACAACAGTTTAAAAACATGCAAGGGTTGGCAGGTAAGAAAAGTATTGCCTTCAAGTATCTATGTATGTTCCCCGATGTTCATTTTCCACGTGGTTTCAAGATCCCAAAATTTGAAAAGTATGATGGACATGGAGACCCCATAGCCCACCTGAAAAGATATTTCAATCAACTAAGAGGAGCAGAAAGATATTGAATCTGGTAATTTTAGTGACACGAATGAGATTGATGAAGAAATCATGATGACATCAGGGTCGAGAAGAGGTCCTAGGAGAACATCTCGAAAGTATGACCAACCTCGTCTAATTTTCGATGAGTCCCCTAAGCACTATTATCCACATCAGAACCCATCCGTTTCTCCACCCCAATATGTTGTCCAGCCCCCAAGACACCACAGAAAGCGAGCATCAGCACTGAATAATCTCCACCAACCTCCACAAAATTTTCAAGTGCCCTATAACCCACATCCAAGCTAGGGGTATAGAGGGGAACAAAGTTTGAAAGATAATTTTACACCAATAGGAGAGTCCTATGCAAGCTTGTTTGAGAAATTAAAGCATTATGACATGATTGCACCTATTCATCCAAATCATGTGGACCCATGTACAAGAATATTTGACCCTTCTAAAAGGTGTGAATACCATTCTAATGCCCCGGGGCACAATGTTGAAAGCTGTCGGGATTTGAAAAGGGAAATAGAAAGGATGATCTAAGAAAATATGATTGTGATCCAAGACAGTGACACCCAGAATATTTTGCAGAATCCTTTACCTGCACATGATGATGCACACTTTGTGGGGATTATGCGTGGTGACATGGAGTATTAGAATCCTCTCGGGAACTGGACGACGGAATTTGAAGAAGGCCATGGTGATTCTGATGAGAAAATTTGTGGCTAAATGTCAAGTTTAGCAATTGAAAAGTCATTCCCTCCTTACTAGGAAGGAATCTTGGTAGCTTATTTTGATATTTTTTCTATTATCTGGGTTATTTCAGGGTTGTGATCCAGATTTTATTTGTTTTATTGAGTCAAACCCTTCTATCCCTCAATTCTATTCGTGTGAGTCTTGTCTGTCTGTTTTGTTGCTATTTTCATTATTCGGGTTATTTTAGGGTTGTAACTCAGATTTTAGGTGTTTGCCTTATTGTTCACTCAATGAAATACAATTTGTTTTTTTATGTCATTTCATGCTTAGTTCTTTTCCCACTAGTTTTAGTGATATGACATGCATGCGGAAATTTTGTACAGATCTTAGAAAATTTATTTATGTTTGAATTGGATAAGTGAGAACAAGATACTTTTGAGGATGAATAAAGAGTTGAAATACTTTAGAATTGAGGTCGAGTAAAATTCACCTTCAAATCATTGTGAAGATCATGCTTGAGGATGTTTAATCAATTGCGGCTTGCTCGAAAGTTTGACATTAATGGATGACAAGTTTCTTTCGACCATGACACACCAAGAAAATAGGCATGTTCATCAATGTTGTGATCACGAAAGGATAATATGTGTGGCGTTCTCGAGGCTGGGAGGCCTTCTTTGTGCTACCCAAACACTTTATACACGTTGTTACCCCTTTAAGCTTGTGTTATTTTTTTTACCACCCTCTTTGGAATCAAGTTCAGAGTCAAGAGTCAAAAAAAAGAGAAAAAAAGCCAAACAACAAAAAAAGAAAGAAAGGCCCATGTCCCAAGAGTACAAACTGGGGCAACTCTTAGAAATTTTAAAAAAAAAACAGGGAAAGTCTATGCCCCCAGAAAATAAAAGCTAGGGCAACTTGTTCTGAAAACAAAAAAAAAAGGAAGAAAAAAATAGCAACAAACAAATAAGAAGACAAAGAAAAAGAACAAAGATGAAAAAAAGAAATAAATTAGTTAGGTCAGATGTTTGAACTACGTTTGACCTGATTCTTTTAAAAAAGAATAGGTAGGCAGCCTTACACGGTTCCGTCCAACCAAATAAGAATTCAAAAAAATAAAGCGAAAAAACAAAAATAAAATCCCCAATATATGAAATCCGGGCAAAGATTTTATTTCATTTTTGAAAGAGTCGATCCTAAGAGTTGTAAGTGTACAACCCCATCATATTGAGTCTATTTTGAGCCTTCATGTTTTCTTCTCTTTCCAACCCAATCAAAAAACCTTCCAAATAAAGACCTCCTGATATGCCTTCAAGAATGCCAAGAGAAGCATGCAATGACCAACGGTTGTCACGCGACATAGAGCACTGTCAAGTTGCTCACACAAGAAAGTAAAAGAAAAAGAGAAAAAAATGAATGAGAGAGTCTTATGAGTGAAAATCCTCACGGGCACTGCAACGTGTCGGTAAGTAAAGAAAAATAAATGAGAGAGACTTGTTGGTGCAAACCTCTCGGAGCACCACTAGTCGAAGGTGAATCGTGAAGCTGACGCAAAGGATTAGCACGAACAAACCTGACTTCAAAGGTCATAAGAATGGTGAAAGGGAAGATTTGATCAGTTTGATAGATCGGCCACTGAGTCCAAAATGCATGCCATGATCACTAAGGCTAGTTACCGCAAAATAATATAAAAATAAGAAGAAAAAAACATATTCCTTATGTCCGTCCGACAGGGGCATTGCTTGTCCTTCACTCTGATACAATCCTTGTCAAAACAAGCAAGAAAAGATTTCAAAATCTTCTACCAGCTCTTTAGTTGCACAAAGTAAATTTGGCCAGCACACTCAGTTTTTACAGTAAACATGCATTGAGGATTCATGCAAAGGTTTTCCCCAAAAAAAGACTCTTGTCAGCCTACTTGGCACAAACAAAGATAACTAGTGATGCCCTCTAACAAAAAAATTGTTCAAAGTAGGAAGTCATTCAATATATCAGAAAAGGTCACCTATGCAAAGATATCCGGTTGGATTAAGGCTGATTGAGCCACAAATACAAATGGTACTGAGAGTTAAACAATTAGGGTTGATGCAGAGCAAAAGTCTTTTGAAACCGACTCAGGTTGATTGAGCAAAATCCAAGCTGCTCAAGACTCAAGGCCACAAACTGACCACCACTTTCAAAACTGACAAAATTTTCTCTGTTTGAAACAGGAACAAAGCAGGGCAAGGTAAGTGGTTCACAAAAGAAAAAAAAGAAAAAATAAAAAAAGGAAGAAGAGAAGAGAAGATCCTACAAAGGGAAGTTTCTCAAACCTTTACCTTTATTTGTCTTGCTAGTGTGCATATAATTTTATCATTGCTCTTCACATTTTTTCCTCCTAGGATAAAAGTCCTAGTCTGATGGATTTTCTCCCAATAAACATCTTAGTCCGATGAATCTTTCTCCTAAGATAGAAAACCTAGCCTGATGAACTTTCTCCTAGGACAGAAATCTTAGTTTGATGAATCTTTCTCCTAAGATAACAAAAGTAAGGACCTAGTCTGATGAACTTTCTCTTTGTAACGACCCAACCGGTCATTTTGCGTCCTAGGACCCCGTTCCCCTAAATGAGACTTCATGTAGTTTCTTTTACTGATTTATGACTTCTGGGGACGGGTGGTTCGGTATTTGGAGGAGTTTGGAGTGGTATAGGAACACTTGGTTCCTTAAGGATGGCCTTAAAGGCTAAGTTTGACTTCGGTCAACATTTTTAGTAAACGACCTCGGAATCGAGATTCAAAGGTTCCGGTAGGTTTGTATGATGATTTCGGACTTGGGCGTATATTCGGAACGGGTTTTGGAGGACCCGGGAGCGTTTCAGCCCCAAATAGTGAAATAAGAATTTCCTTAAGTTCAAATAGAGGTTTGGAACGTGGTTTTGTGTTATCGAGGTCCAAATGATTCAAAGACCAGGAATAGTTCCTCTATGTCATTTATGACTTGCTCGCAAAATTTGGTGTCATTCCGAGTAGTATATGTAGGTTCGGTACATTGATAGAGAATTCTAGAACTTGGAGTTCTTAAGTTTGACCCAATAGGTTTTGGGGTGTGATTTTTAGATTTAGCGTTGTTTCGGACATTCCGAAGGCTCGAGCGAGTTTATATTATGATTTGGGACTTGTTGGTATAATTTTAAGGGGTATCGGATGGGCCCAGATGCGGTTCGGGCATCGAGCGAGGCGCAAAACGGCAATAAATGACTGCTGGTGCACCAGATCTGGTGCGACCGTACCTGCGGAGGCCTAGCCGCAGGTGCGAGACCGCTTATGTGATCCCAGCCTCGTAGGTGCGACCCCAGGTGGTGTTTCTCGTTTCCGCATGTGCGGATCATTTTCCGCAGAAGCGGAGCCGCAGGTGCGAAACCAGGCCCCATTCCTCTCCTCCGCAGATGCGAGATTTTTCTCGCAGATACGATATCGCAGGTGCGGTCCTCAAGCCGCAGGTGCGAAAGACCTGTAGGCAGTGAGGTTGTTTAAAATACGGGAATTCACCAATTTTGAACACTTTCTTCTTCCTTGTGGCGATTTTAGAGCATGCAAAAGAGACAAACAACCTTTTTGCATTTAATACCAAATTGCTTGGATTTGGGATTGTTTTGAAAGAAATTGTCTTTTATACTTATGTAATTAAATGTTTTGTAGTGTATGAGGTTGGAGGACTCAAGAACATGTAAACGAAATAAAAAAGCTGAAAATAGACAAGAGAGGGACAAAATGCGATCGCATAACAACAATGCGGACCGCATATCTACTATGCAGACCACATAATGCCCAGGTGGATCGCATAGTCCAACAGTTTGTTTGGCAATTTTCAAGTGCAGAAATGCGATGCTATTATGAGGTCTCATATCAACAATGTGGACCGCACAACACGAATGCGACGAGCACCTGGGAACTAGGGTTCAAGTCTGCGATGGCTTCGTGAAGAATGCAACTGCATTTCTGTTATGCGATAGGAAAATCGCATAGTTGACCTGGAAAGGCATTTTTGTCCGTTTTTTACACCGAGTTTTAGCCCACTATAAATAGATTTATTCGGATTTTGTTGGTCATTCTTGTCTGGTTTTTGAGCTACAATACACCCTTTGAATATTCCTCTCTTTTGGAAGCTTTAGAAGTGAAGATTCTTGCATTTTGTAAGCTTTTATGACATTTATTATTCTCAACTTTTTGTTTTTAAGTATGAGTAGCTAGCTTTAAATACTAAGGTTGTGGACCCTAAATGGGTGTTATGTTAATGGGTGTTTAACATTGAATATATATATAATGGTTGGTGTATATATATTTACTTCTCATTTTTTATTTATTGTCGGTGGTTGGAAACATTAACAAGTGCCATTAAATTCTTTCTTTACTTGGAAAAGTGGGTTAGGATTGGTAGGAGTAAATATCAAAGACTCAAGGCGTTAAACCTTGTTTAATAGAATCGCTTAGTAATAAGTGGGGTTTATTTGGCATAAATTGATAACTCTTCATTGCAACTCTTTTATATTTGGAAAATCATAAAGAGGAAATACTACCCAATTATTGGAAAATGTTGGGTAGTCATTTAGAAATAATTTGCATATCTAAAGGACCTTCCATTAGAAATATATCACATTAACACCGATTGGCATTACACTTCATTGAAGGGGATACAACCTTGGTTTAGTTAATCAAATTAATTACAACTCCAGTTAATCATACTTGTTACTATTTGACTAAACTATCACACAATCAATTACAATATTTTGGTTACGCTAACAGAATAACAATACGATTTGAGTTAAGATTCACAGTACCCAAGTAAACTTTTCACGCCTATTCCCTGTGGGATTCGACCACAACCTTGTTGGGTTACTATATTTGACATCGATCTCTTTACACTAATTTGAGGTGTAATTTGAGTGTATCAAATTTTGGCGCCGTTGCTGGGGAATACGGTTTTGAAATTACTAGATAGTGTGTACTTTACTTTATATCTTCTTCTATTCCATCACACGTTGCTCGTTTTGTTTGGTGTACTAGGTGAAAATGGACAATGTTCATTATGATGAAGAGGATAACCCTTTATCCGACATCGAAGAATATATTGACGACTCCAATGCTATCCTCCCTCAGGTGGTTGGTGCCTCTACATTCAAAGTAGATCATGGATTGATTCTAATGCTAACGGCGGAAGGATTGTTCCATAACTCAATGGATGATGATCCAACGCAACACCTAAGGAACTTATTGGGTGTATGCATCATGCACAAACAAAACAATGTGACAGATGATACATTGAGGTTGCGGGTATTCAAATACTCGTTGGCGGGAGAAGCAAAAAAATTGCTTCAAAATTTACCTCCTCACTCTATCACATCATGGCCCGAGCTTGTCCGTGCCTTCTTAGCAAAATGGTCCCACAAAGCAAAAAGTCAGAGCTCAGAGATAAAATATTTTTCTTCAAGCAACTGCTTGGGGAGCAGTTACACGAGGCATGAGACCGGTTCAAGCTATACCTAGTGAGGTCACCAAATCATGGGTTCCCAGACCATATTTTAATGGACAAATTCTATATGGGTTTGGACCCACTATCCCAGTCCATTGCTAAAAATGCCGCAGATGGGTCCTTCATGGACAAGTCATTCCCTAGGATTACTCAAATTCTAGACAAGATGGCAAAGCATAATCAAGCATGGCATTCGGAAGATACTAGCGGTGGAATTTCTTATGGTACTCCCTCTCTTACCAACATGATCAAAGACAATCACGAAAGAGACCCATTGGTTGCCGGTCTTGCCACTAACATCGATGTGTTGACAAAAATGTTCACGGAGAGTCAAACAAAAAAAGTAAATGTTGTGGAAGATGTGCAATCAATGAGGAGTTAAGACTTTTAAGAAGCCAATTATGTTCACAATTCTCAAGGTGGCTTCTGCCAACAAAACCAATGGAGGCCAAACCCACAAGGGCAAGGCCAACAAAATTGGCGACATGATCAAGGCGGCGCGAGTCAAGAAAATTGGAACAACAACAACAATTATGCCAATCGAAGTTCCAACCCTTATGTTCAACCAAGAGGGCAATATTCCAACTTCTTACAATACAAGGAGGGGCCTTCTAATGAGTCCAAAATGGAGGGGATGCTTGAGAGAATCTTGCAAAATCAAGAGCGAAGTGATGTAACAATGAAAAACATGTCCGAGGTAGTGGGATCACACACCACCTCCATTAAAAATCTTGAGATGCAAATGAGAGATCTATCAAGAGAACAAAATCCCAAGCTAAAAGGCTCTCTTCCAAGTGACATGGTGGTCAACCCAAAAGGTGGTGCAAGTGGACCATCTTCTCATTGCACCATCACAACTAGAAGCGGTAAGGTGCTCCAAGATGAATGTGAGCAAGTGGTTGATGTATAAAATCTTGATCAAGAAGTGGAAGCACAAGTTGAGTTGTCGGGTGTTGCTGAAATAGAGAAGCCCTCCCATGAGGTAAAAATCCAAGAAGCAAAACAGGGAGAGGTTAAGGAAAAAGTGAAGGACACCCCAAAACCTCATCCACCAATTCCTCGACCTACTACTCCATTCCCTCAAAAACTTGCAAGAAGGTTAGATGATGGCAAGTTTGAAAAGTTCTATGACATCTTGAAGCAATTGTCGGTGAACATCCCATTCTTGGAGGGTTTCCAAGAGATGTCGGGGTTTGCCAATTACTTGAAAGATTTGATGACCAAGAAGAGAACTAAAAAGAATGAAGTGGTGAACATGACTCATCGGGTAAGTTCAATAATTTCTACAACCACCGTTGAGAAGAAGGAAGATCCGGGAGCATTCACCATTCCATGTACTATTCGGTTGAGAGACTTTGCTAGACCACTTTGTGATAACGAGGCTAGCATAAATTTGATGCCTCTTGCTATCTAAGCAAGAAGGATTGGGTTTGCAGAGGACTACAATCATGAGATTGCAAATGGCCGACCGATCAATCAAAAGGCCCGTAGGTATTGTGGATGATGTCTTGGTAAAGGTGGGGAAGTTCCTTCTCCCGGCCGATTTTGTTATCTTGGATTGTGCGGTAGACAAGGATATTCCTATCATTTTAGGAAGACCATTCCTTGCAACGGGAAGAGCTTTAATGGACTCGGAACGAAATGAAATCAAGTTCCGAGTGAATGATGAGGAAGTCACCTTCCAAGCTAGCAAGGGTTTGAAATTGCCAAGTGCATACGAAGTAATCTCGGTCATCAATGTAGTTGATGAGAAGTATGCCTCGGCGAGGCTTTGGCGCAATCTTGGTGAACTTTGATGGTGAAGACATTGAGGGGTATGTTGAATTACTGAACGCATTGGAAGGACGTGGGTCCTATAACATATGAACTGAAGAAGCTTTCTCTTGACTTAGAGAATCGAGCTACTCCTCCCGCAAAACCTTCAATCATTGAGCCACCACAACTTGAGCTCAAACCACTTCCATCACACTTGAGGTACAAATTTCTCGGCTCTAATGATACTTTACCGTTCATCATTTCTTCTTTGTTGAATGATGTGCAGGTTGATGAATTATTGAATGTCTTGCGGGAACACCGACAAGCACTTGGATGGACAATAGAGGACATCCGAGGAATCCTCGCCGGGATATGTGAGCACAAAATTCAATTGGAAGAAGGGAGCAAGCCAAGTGTGTAACACCAAAGGAGATTAAATCCTTCAATGCAAGAAGTGGTCAAGAAAGAGATAATCAAATGGTTGGATGCCGGGGTTTTTTAACCCATTGCGGATAGTCCATGGGTGAGTCTGGTACAATGTGTACTAAAGAAAGGAGGCATAACAGTGATTCACAATGAAAAGAATGAGCTAATCCCAACACGGACGGTCACCGTATGGAGAGTATGCATGGACTATCGGAAGCTCAACAATGCCACGTGAAAGGATCATTTCCCTATGCCTTTTATTGATCAAATGCTTGATCGGCTAGCGGGAAGATCATTCTATTGCTTCATAGATGGGTATTTCGGTTACAATCAAATCAATAGCTTTGGAGGACCAAGAGAAGACCACATTTACTTGCCCATATGGAACCTTTGCCTTTAGCCGGATGCCGTTTGGTTTGTGCAACGCTCCGGCTACGTTTCAACGATGTATGATGTCCATCTTCTCCGACATGGTGGAAGACTTCCTAGAGGTTTTCATGGATGAATTTTCGGTGGTCGGTGAATCTTTTGAGCATTGTCTTGACAACCTTAGACAAGTTCTCAAGAGATGTGATGAGACCAACCTCGTGCTTAATTGGGAGAAATGTCACTTCATGGTGGACAAAGGCATTGTCTGATGGCATAAAATATCAAAACATGGCATTGAAGTTGATCGGGCAAATATTGAAATCATCTCCAAACTTCCTCACTAACACTCGGTAAAGGGTATTTGAAGCTTTCCAGGGCACGCCGGATTCTATCGGCCCTTTATCAAGGACTTCTCGAAAATTGCAAATCTTATGTGCAAGCTCCTTGAAAAAGACGCCAAGTTTGTGTTTGATGACAAGTGCCTCAAGGAATTTGAGGAGCTCAAAGAGAAGGTCACCACAACACCTATTATTGTTACACCGGATTGGTCTCTTCCATTTGAACTCATGTGTGACGCCAGTGGTGTAGCAAATTGGAGCAGTCTTAGGTCAACGACATAACAAAGTTCTCCATCTGATTTATTATGCAAGCAAGACACTCAATGGTGTGCAAATGAACTATACGGTGACAGAGCAAGAGTTTCTTGCCATTGTGTATGCCTTTGAAAAATTCTGAGCTTATTTGTTTGGATCTAAGGTGGTGGTCAACACCGATCATGCCTCTCTTCGCTACCTCATGGCGAAGAAAGATGCCAAACCAAGACTAATTTGATGGGTCCTCTTATCGCAAGAATTTGACTTTGAAGTCAAGGACCGAAAAGGCATTGAAACCAAGTGTGAACTTGAGGCTCGCTTGTTGACTTTATGCTTATTCAGAATTATACATGTAAATATGATGAAAGCTTCGAGTGCCAAGTGTTGACTCGAGGGCTAAAACTATGTTGAGTCAAACAGTTCGTGTGCCGTGTGTGTTAGCTTTTGTATAAATAATTCTTGTGTTGACTTCTGTCGTCTAGAACTTGCCCGGTTGGTTTTTCGTTGCTAATTATAAGTACATTTGATTGGAGAAATGACCTTAGGCAGTCTTTGTGATATTGGAAAACCCAATTAGCCTTTGAAGCTACCCAATATATACATGTTATCCCTAGTTACTCCATTTGAGCCTTTAACCTTTTCGTTGGTCACCTCATTACAAACTTTTCTCTTTTTGTAAAATAATTCCCTCTTTTGAACTCGTCCCTCCTTGAACATTGAGAATGAGGCTAAAAGCCTAAGTTTAGGGTGTGGTGTCAAGTTGAAAATTAATAAGGTTGTACATTGAGTGTAGGAACCCATACCTCAAAATATTCACATGAAGTTATTCAAGCTCCAAAAGAAAAAAAAAATATTTGCATATATATACATGTGGAGCCTTGACGAAAACTAGAAAAGTATTTAAGGTTGTTCAATGTTGGTAACTAGGAGCCAATGGGGGCTATGTGGTTTGAAAAGAAACAAAGGGCAATTGGAAAGACAAACGTGAGTAGTGTTCAACGAGGGTGTAGTCACTTGTACCCAAATGTTTATCCGACCCTTCCCTAAGCCTACACTACAAGCTTAAAAAGCCCTTATGGGATCTCCAACCGAATGTTCTTGAATAGGCGACGACCTAAAATAAGGGCAAGCCTATGGTACGATGTGTCGTAACACTTCAAACTCTTTGTGAGAGTGAGTGTCTTTGTAAATATGTACCTTTTTGCTGTCATTGTAAATATTGTGAGTTGGGGCCTTTTTTTTCTGGTAAGGGCACATAAACTGTGAAGCTTAACATAAGTTGAGTTCTTGAAGTCGGATGCAAGTGCACTCAGCTGAGAGTAACATTTTGTCAAATTGGTCGAGGCTCAAAGTTCACAAGTTGATTTGTTTCCTTGTAAATTACAGTGATTGTTAATGAAGGGTAAATAAACGAAAATGCATGCTTGTGGTACTGACAATTAACACCGTCCGTGGTCATTATTGTTTCCGGTCTTTTAGTTGGAGTTTAGGTTAGGATAGAGTTGTTTTAGTTGCTTGAGGACAAACAAGAGTTTAAGTTGGGGGTGTTGATGTGCCGGAGAATTTCGGCACATTTAATACCAAATTGCTTGGATTTTGGCTTGTTTTGGAAGCAATTGTCTTTTGTACTTATGTAATTTTAATGTTTTGCAGTGTATGAGGTTGGAGGACTCACGAACATGTAAACGAAATCAAAAAGAAAAAAATGGACAAAAGAGGGACAAAATGTGATCGCATAATCAACAATGCGGACCGCATAATGCCCAGGTGAATCGCATAGTCCAAAAGTTTGTTTGGCAATTTTTTTTAATGACCCAACCGATCGCTTTGAGATCCAGTGCGTCGTTCAGTAGTTGGAAGTCACGAACATGTTCATTTAAGGTATATAGACATGTGCATATGGTCGGAATTGAAATTCAGGAAGATCGGAGTTGAATTTAAAGGAAAATTCTCATTTCAGAAGTCTTAAGTTGAAGAAATCGAGTAAGGTTGGGATTTTGAGTAAAAGACCTCGGAATCAAGATTCGAAGGTTCCAGTAGGTTCGTATGATGATTTCGGACTTGGACGTATGTCCGGAACGGGTTTTGGATAACCCTGGGAGCAGTTCAGTGTATATTGTGAAAAGTCAGTATTTTAAGGAAATTTTCTAAGTTTGACTTGAAGTACATTTCAGTGATATTGATGTCCGTTTGGAATTCCAAGTCTGGGAATAGCTCCTTATGGTGATTCTGGAGTTGGGAGCGCGATCGGAAGTGAATTCGGATATCCGGAAGTCAATTTAAGGTCATTTGGCTAAAGATAGAAAAATTGAAGGTTTTTGAAGAATTCGACCGGAAATGGAAATTTTGATATCGGTGTCAGAATGCGATTCCGGAAGTTGTAGCAGGTCCATAACGTTGAATATGACTTGCCTGCAAAATTTGAGGTCAATCAGACGTGGTTTGATAAGTTTCAGCATCAAATGTGGAAGTATGAATTTTCAAAGTTCATAAAGTTGAATTTTAGTGCGATTCATGATTTTTGGCGTTGTTTGATGTGATGTGAAGCTTAAAACAAGTTTTTGGGATGTTTTGGGACTGAGTCGTGTGATTGGAAGGGGTCCCGGGGGGTCTCGGGTGTGTTTCGGGGTGGTTTCGGGCCATTTTTCTCTACTTTGTTGCTTCTGTCATCTGATGTTTCTGGTTTGCTGTGCGATCGCATCCCTTGTAGTGCGATCGCGGAGGAGAAAATGGGAGGGGTGATTTTTCGTCTGTTCGATCGCGGCCTCAGTGGTGCGATCGCGGAGAAGGATTTGGAGGGAGTTGGAAAAAGGCCCGTGCGATCGCAGGTAAGCTTGTGCGATCGCATAGAAGAAATGCTCTGCTGCATTGACTCGACTTCGGAGGCTCCTATCTCACAATCTATAAAGTATTTTGCAATGGTATAAAAATAAAAGTTGTAGAGCTTTGTGTCTAGTTTCTAGAAAACTAAACCATTAATTATTTGGATTTGTGTACAATGTGATATGGCTGTTACACTACAGGGTGTCCGAGAAGATGAAGAAGAAAATTGTGTTGCATAGGGCTGACTTTGGCAGCTTATATCACGAAATCTATAAGAATTTGGAAGATGACCAACAAATGAAAGTTATATATCCTGAAGTCTAGTTTTCATAACATTAAACCATTTGTCATTTGGAGTTTTTTGCAAAACGTTATGACTATGCTTCTAGAGGCTGTCCGGGAGGCTGGACATTTGTTCTACGCGATCGCGAAGCTCTTTTCGCGATCGCAAAGAGCAAATTTTGGGCTGGAAAATTGTACTTCGCGATCGCAAGGCATTTTCCGCGATCGCACTGAGTAAATACCAGGGCAGAATGTTTAAAAAATGGGATTTCGGCCATTTCATCAATTCCTTAACTTGGTTGGGGCGATTTTGTAGGATTTCAAAGGGTGATCTTCATCAAGCATCAAGAGGTAAGTAGTTCCTTCTCATTTCCAAGTTAATTCAAGGTTTATACATGAGATTAAACATGAAAAATTGTGGAAAAATTTGGATTTTGGAAGTAACCTAGAATTTGGGTAAATGTAATTTTAGCCACGAATTGAGCATGAATAATTGAGTAAAATGTGTAATTGAATTAGTAAAGCTTCGGGTAGAGATTTTCTTCAAGAAATTTCGAGGTCCGGGCATGTGGGCCCGAGGGCATTTTGGTCATTTCATTGAGCCGGGCTGAGGAACCTTGTTATTTGAATTGGTTATGATCTATTGAGTATATTTTCATTGAATTATCGTTATTTGGATAGTTTGGGAGCGTGCGCATCCATTTTTGGTCGGCGTAGAGGCTTGGAAGCCGGTGATGAATCTTCGGAGCGAGGTAAGTCTCCTTTCCAAACTTGTAAGGGGGAAATGCCCACGTAGGTTCCCTTGTTTTCTATGTGTACATGTTGAGGGGGCCACGTACGCACCAAGTGATGAGATTCCGTACGTGGCGACTATATTTCTATGTCGGGTAGCCGTAGGACCCACGAGCATGCAATTTCGTGCCTTATTTGAACCATTATATGTCTTATAAATTGTGTTTATTGTTGAAATGACATGGGAAAGGCAAAAATATGATGATGTAAATCCTAAATGGCTATCAATGATATGATATTGACACAATCCTGTTGAGTTCACGGTCGAGTCGGTGCCCGTAGGTACCTATATGTAAATATTATTATTATCGAGTCAACACGAGAGTCACATGTATGATTCACGATCGTGGGGAGCTTATTATTATTATCGAGTCAGCACACGAGTCACAAGTATGATTCGCGATCGTGGGGAGCTTATTATTATTATCGAGTCAGCACACGAGTCACAAGTATGATTCGCGATCGTGGGGAGCTTATTATTATTATCGAGTCAGCACACGGGTCGCAGGTATGATTTGCGATCGTGGGGAGCTTATTACTATTATCGAGTCAGCACACGAGTCGCAGGTATGATTCGCGATCGTGGGGAGCTTATCACTGTCGAGTCAGCACATGAGTCGCAGGTATGATTCGCGATCGTGGGGAGCTTATGACCTCAGTCCTTATGACCTATCCTATGACTCCAGCCGGTTGTCTTGTCCGTGTCGGTTTATGTGGTTGTCTTGTCCATGTCGGTTTATTTTGTTGTCTTGTCCGTGTCGGTATATGTTGTTGTCTTGTCCGTGTCAGTATATGTACACTTAAGTCTGGTTCACACATGACAACATCGGCAAGGTATTGTTGAATAAAAGGAATTGGTACTTGGTGCTCTTACTTGTGTTACATTATGTGTTCATATACTTGCTATTTACTGTTTCGCGTGCCTATTGCTTTAGCCTTATCTCATTCTATATTATGTTGCTGAACCTTAGTGAGTATCTAGTCGACCTCTCGTCACTACTTCTTCGAGTTTCGACGGGATACTCACTAGGTACATATATATGTATATGTACTCATGCTACACTTTCTGTGCATTTTGTTGCACAGGTACCCTCATAGTGCAGTGATCGGTTCGGAGACTTACTCAGGTTGCATTGTTCTGTGGCGTTCCGCAGCTGGCAGAGTCTCCCTCCTATGTCCCTACGCTTTTATCTTTGTTACCTTTGTCCAAATTAAATTCTCGGACAAGAGTTATATAATTGTATAAATTCTTAGAAATTGCTCATGTACTTGTGTCACCGGGGTTTGGGAAAGTGTTGGTATTTCTTGTACTGCATTAAGTGGATTATCCGCCGTATTTAGTTTACAAGCATTTGCTTTATTATTTGATTATAAATGCAGAAAAAGACAGATTTTGAAAGTGTAAGCAAAAAGTTGTTTGAACTAGTTCAGGGATTGGCTTGCTTGACAGTGTGTCTGGCGCCATCACAACCCATAGGTTTTTGGTGATGACAACGTGGTATCAGAGCTCTAGGTTCCCGTAGGTTTAATGAGTCATGAGAAAGTCTAGTAGAGTCCTGCGGATCGGTACAGAGACGTTTGTACTTATCTTCGGGAGGCTACAAGGCTGTTAGGAGTACTTCCCTTCTCGATTCCTCATCGTGCGACTTGATTCCTTTAAGGCTTATGCCTATGTTTCTTCCTACTCAATCTTATACGTCGCGAAGCACTTCCTATAATCGAGAGTTTGAGGAATTTTAATGGGGCTACAGATGTAGTGCATGATGTTCTTCATGCATAGTCGAATGGACTGTTGTTATCGCCCTGCAGAAGAATATGATGTTATTTTAGCTCAGTAGTTGTGTTTCTGAGAGCCTTGAGGCTATGCTCGGATAGTGATGATATTTCGATTGGTTATCGGGCGATGTTGATATGGCGGTAGAATGCTTGCCCATGTGTTGGGGGTGATGAATGGCTTGAAGGGAGGTCTTCTCAGAGTGTGGTTTTCGGTATTTTTAGTTCCGGTAGAGGAAAGGCATTTGTATTATGAATGGTCCGATTTGGGTTGATAAAGTATCGAGGCTGGGTGTCATTGGGAAAAGTGGAATATTCACCTGTGGTGTGGTATCGCCGTTTGATCGAATAGAATATGTTAATTTCGCCGGTGTTATAGCTCTTAGGTCGCATGGGGTTAGGGTGCTGTGAAGCGGTGTTGAGAAAGTGGTTGTCAGAGATCGTGGTGTGTAGTTGTTCAGAATTGAACAGTTACTTTTAATGAAGGCGTCTCGAGGAAGATGATCTTCGTAAAGATTTAAAGTTGTGATGATATGTTGGTTTAAGAGCTACAGAGGACAATATTAAATTGAGGCAGCAGGAGGGCATCATACGATGAAGGAAGATACGTGAGAAGTGCTAGGCGGTGGTGCCAATTCTAAAAGATCAGGTGTAAGGAAAGGAATTCAGGTAGCACTTAAGGGAATGAGTTGGGCAAAGTGGGAGAGCGACAGCTTAGTGATGAATCAGAAGATGTGGTAGCGCATTTAGTAGATGTCCAGGAAGAGCGGACGTATTGGTAAGGTTGGTAAATGGATACAGGCTATAGGATGGGGGTCTTGATATTGTAGAAAGTGAGAATCATAGCATAATGGTAGGTGTCAGTTGGCTAGTTTCCTCGGGTGGGTTGTCTTCTGTGAGTAGGTTAGCGGTTGTAGGGATGGTAAGTTCTGTGCGGAGTCCTAGTGGCTAGTCGGTAGGAGGTAGAATGTGTGAACGGTGTTAGAAAATTCAAATATTTAAGGGAGGCTAACGGGAGAATTCGGAAGAATTGGATGGATTGGTGGAACAAGGTCATGTCAACAAAGGAGAGAGGATCTCAGCAGGGTCTAGAGCGGTGCAAGAAGTCGCTTCGGGCTAAGTGGGGGAGTCCCACCACCAGTAGTTGGTTCGTAGGATTGTGCTCTAATGGGATTGTGGATTTGTCGGTGTATCGGCAAGATGTTACAACTAAGAGAAAGGAGTGAGGCGGTAATTGAGCATGGCATGTGATAAAAATGTGCGAAGGTGGTCCTATTGGACCAGGGCTAGGCTTTGGAAAATTTAGAATTTGTGCTTAAGGCATATGCAAGTTGTAAGGGAAGTGACTCAGTCACTTGCTTCATTGAGAGCATATTCATGCGCTAGAAGAGCCTTGGGGTTGATTGTATTCGGGGCCAGTCAGAGTGGGTGACTCTCAGTAGTGGCCCTAATGAATTCGAAAGTTAGAGAATGCGGTGTTTAAGGGTTTCAAGCAACAATATAATTAAGAATCCAACTTTTGCAGTATAGTCTCTAAGAGGAAGGAAGATCGTTGGAGTGTTCTATGTTATTTCAGCACGCTGGATAATATCGGAGGAGTGAGAGAATAGACTACAGGTTGTCGAAAGGTTATCAGGAGGTTATGAGACAAGTTGCGGAATTTAGGTAGCATGGTCTCGTGATTCAAGGTCACTCAGGATGAGTGAGGGTTGAGTTGCTATGAGTTGAAAGAAGTTACTATTATCCTGAGGCAATTAAAGATGATTAAAAGAAGATGGATTGGTTAGCCATGATGGAACGGCGCATGTACGACAGTGATCAGTTCCTTCGGTATGATTGAGTACGTGTATGGTTTGTGCAGATGTGTGTGGGGCTCGTCGGCCGTCGTAATAGATTTCATTTGGAAGCATTCAAGTTCTATGGCCTGTCAGGTGTAGGCGGATCCCGAAAGGTTTATGGTGGTTCAGACCACTTCTTAAGGATTTGCATGTATTGTGATTGTTGGAGCTCACTTGTGTGTTGTTATGGTTCTCATGAATTGAAGAAAATAAAAGATTTCTATATGTGATGAAGTGTTCACCCTGTTAGTGGTTCAGGAGTTATGATGGAACTTCCTATGCTATTCCATATTGGCATGTTATGTGCAATAAGCGGTATGTAACTGGAAGTAAGAATCGAGATTGCGGTTCGGTGTTAACAAGGATGTCATGAGCTCAGGGGAGCAAGAACAAGGGATTTGAATGTCTAGAATAAGCTGATGTTGTCTTCAGTGTCACCTGAGATCGGTGTTTGGCGAAAGAGACTTGGTATCCTGATTACGGGTCCTTGAATTTTTTTACAGGCTTAGGATGGTCAGTGGTATGGATGAGCATACTTTTTTCCTTGTGTGGAAAGTCGTGGGAGTGTGACCACGGAAAGATTGTGTAAGCGTGACCTGTAGTCACCTGAATGATTGTAGATTTAGACTAAGTATAAGGAAGTATAATATTGCTTATTTGAGAATGTATGCCTGGAAGGCGTTCGGCTTAGTTGGTTGTGGGTTGTGGGGTGTTTACCTCGGCTATTATGGTTTTCCTCGTGTGTATAAGAAAAAGAAAGTAGGTTATTTGGACCCAGGTAAGGCTATCAGCCTAGTTCAATATGAGCAGAATCGGCTTGAAGTGAGTAAATGGACTTAAACAAGATTTTGGGCTTCATGCGAGTCAGAAGTTTTAATTTTAGTATGCCGCTTCTCAAGGAGTGGCATTGGGATATCAGGTGTTGTCCTGTCTTCGTCAAATTCATGTGATATTGCGATTGTGCCGTGTGAGTTGAAACGACTTGATAAATTCTTATGTGTTGAGATTCCGCGTGGCGATGAGGTTAAGTGAGCAGAATGGCTCTTGAGATTAAGATTATATATCGCACCTAAATTGTGCTTGAGTTTTGTGGCATATGGCTCTATCAGTCTCCCCAGAATGGTATTATGCACTCAGCGTGCTTGTTACCGATGTCAGTAAATTGTGTTAGCGAGCAATTTGGCTCTGTGTATATATTTCTTTATGTAAATTATATGATGGGTTCAGGTGGCACGCATCCACGGGTATGTTAATTGGATCGGGTTGCGCGCCGCAACAGTATGATGTTGAGCAAGACTCCTATAATGATTATTCTTGTGTTTTAATTCGTAATTTTCTGAGGAAAGTTCATATTAGTTGTGTGAGTTGAGTAGTCCCTTCCGGAGTCATTTCCTTATGTGTCGTGTTCGAATTGTGGCCTATTGGCACATTATGGCATCGTGTGAGGCTAATGGTCGTGTTTGGGGTGATTGGTTGTCTGAACAGTTCATACTGGGTGAGACGAAAATTATAAATCTTGGATCGTTGTGACAAGACTATGCAAGTATATTACAGGACAATCACCATCATTGGTTGTAGTGTGATGATGATCTTAGTCAGGAGGAAGGAATTCAATGTTTAGTTAACTCTGCAGTTGGTTAGGAATTTATACACCTTAGTCGCAAGTGCGAGATTGAGGTTTGTTTAATGAAAAACCGTAGGTGCGGTAGTCTTGAGCGCATGTGCGGACCGCAAGTGCGAGTAATAGAGCCACATAAGCGAAAAGCCTGGGCAGAAAGTATAAAAAGAGGACTTAGCAATTTTCAGTCTTCTTTTCACCATTGTTATTGCGCGTTTCTAGCTTTTGGAGGGTTTTTGAAGAGAAAAAACGATTGTTCTTCATGGAGGTAAGGTTTTTTGACTCCATAACTCGGTTATATATGATTAAGGCCTATTTACTGGTGTTTAATTGGGAAAAATCAATGGGAAAAGAGAGAGTTAGGGCTTGAGATTAAGAGACCTTCTAAGGGTCATTGAGGGGTCATTTGGACTCCGATTTTAGTGTTCTTTATATGTCGAGTTCCGAGACATGGGCCTGGGGATCGGGTTTTTGTCAAATTCGGGAATTTTGCTTAAAGTTGATATTATTCGATTGGGTTTCATCTCCCTAGCGTATTTTGATGTGATAAATATGACTTTGATAGATTCGGAGCATTCAGGAGTCGATTCGAGGGGCAAGAGTGTAGCGGAGTAGCTTTTCGGGCTAGTTTGAGGTAAGTAATGTCTTTAAATCCTGTCCTAAGGGTATGAAACCACAAACTTTACATCATTTTACCGTTTTGGAGTGACGCACACATTGGATGACGAGTGTGGGGCGTGCACGAAGTGGAAATTTTGAAATTGGTACCTCCTGAAGCAACTATTGAGTTGCGAAACTGCTTTTAAATCATATGTTAATAGTATTACTATATTTTTGACATATTTGGGTTGTATGCCACGTATGGGGCTTAGTGTCGATCTATTTAAACTCCTTTGGGGCTATTTTCTGATATTCCTCGTGTAGTAATTATGATTTACACTCAGTCCTTCTTGGTAAATTGTTTGACACTTAGAATTGTTGATATTTTTTATTCCTGAAATGAAATATTGTTTTGGGTCGAGAACCCCGTTTATTTATGGCCTGAGTGGCATGTTGAGAGTGTCTAACTGAGTGAGGACGAGAGCCAATATTGTGAGAATATTTATGATATGAGAGAGGTCGAGTGCCTGAGTGATTGATGCCTTGATTTGGCTATTTATAGCGCTTGGGCCGTAGAAGCCCCTTCGGAGTTTGTACACTCCTAGTGAGCGTAGGTACCTACTGAGTGCGAGTACCGAGTGCCGAGTGACAAGGGATTGGGAGGCATGAGTGACTGTTATTGAGTGATGGTGAGGTGATGAGTGACTGATTATGAGTGATGATTTTGCCCAATGGGCGATTTTATAATGATATTTTTGCTAGGTTTTTTATTATGATTCAATTCATCTTTCATACTGAGATTTTTGCGAAATTTTACTAAGAAACATTGGAAATCATATTTGTTCAAAGGATTTTTATGGAAACTGGTTTTTAAACATATGTACTAAATGTATACACTGCTAAAACTCAGTATTTTACTATTTGGGAATTGATGTTTTGTTACTGTGTGTTTCTTACCGTCAGACTTGATTTATTTTCATTACTACTGAGTAGGCGTTCTCATCATTACTCCCTGCACCTCTGTGTGCAAATCCAGGTAACTGTCCAGCGTCCGCAACATCTCATTTTCCCTTCGCTCATTTAGTACTTAGTATTTTGTTCTGAGACATTGTATTATGACATTAGCAGTATTATTATTACTCTTAGATACTCGTGATCTGTTGATTCCAGTTCTGGGATTTGGTTATAGATTGTTAGCTTATTTATGCTTTATTAAAGACTTAGAAAATTTTATACTTGTTATGGAATGTTATTAATGATTTGGAAAATTTTACCAAGGAAATGTGTAATTACATGATAGTGGCTAGCCTAGTTCCACGATAGGCACCATCACGACCAATTAGGATTTGGGGTCGTGACAAGTTGGTAACGGAACTACTTATACTTCGGAGAGGTTAGCTGGAATCTACATCAGGGAGATTGTCCGATTGCAAGGAGTTCCGGTTTCTATCATTTCTGACAGAGGTACTCAGTTGACATCTCAGTTTTGGAGGCTCCTGCAGAGAAGTATGGGTACTCAGGTAGAGTTGAGCACTACATTTAATCCTCAAACTGATGGGCAGTCGGAGCGGACTATACATATCTTGGAGTTCATGTTGCGTGCCTGTGTGATTGATTTTGGGGGTTCATGGGATCAGTTTCTGCCACTCGTGGAGTTTGCATCTAATAATAGCGACCAGTCTAGTATTCAGATGGCCCCGTATGAGGCTCTATATCGTACGAGGTGTAGATATTTGGTTGGGTGGTTTGAGCCGGGTAAGGCTGGGCTATTAGGCACATATTTGGTTCAGGATGCGTTGGAGAAGGTGAAGTTGATCCAGGAGCGACTTCGCATGGCGCAGTCTAGGCAGAAAAGTTATGCGGACCTGAAGGTCCGGATTGTGTCTTTCATGGTGGGAGAGAAGGTACTGCTGAAGGTGTCACCCATGAAGGGTGTTATGAGGTTTGGTAAGGGGGGAAAGCTGAGTCCCCGGTTCATTGGGCCTTTTGAGGTGCTTCAGAAGATTGGAGAGGTGGCATATAGACTTTCCTTGCCACCCAACTTTTCGAGTGTTCATCTTGTATTCCATGTGTCGATGCTCCGAAAGTATATTGGTGACCCGTCTCATGTTTTAGACTTCAACACAGTTCAGCTCGAGGGTGATATGTCATATGTGGTAGAGCCAGTGGCCATTTTGGGTCGTCAGGTCAGAAAGTTGAGGTCTAAGGATATAGCTTCAGTGAAGGTACAATGGAGAGGTCAGCCAGTGGAGGAGGATACTTGGGAGAGCGAGCGGGAGATGCGGAGCAGATATCCTCACTTGTTTAAGACTCCAAGTATGTTTCTAGACCCGTTCGAGGATGAACGTTTTTTTAAGAAGGGGAGAATGTAACGACCCGGCCGGTCGTTCCGTAGAATCTGCGTTATTATTACTGTTCTTGCCTTTTCATACATTGATTATACTGTTTATGATATGTTGGAGTCGTTTGGCTCCAGTTCGGAATGGTTGTAGTGAGAATTGAGACACAGAGTCTCTAAAAATAGCTTTATAGTTTGAAAAGTCAATGTGAGTTGACTTATGGGTAAGCGATCTCGGAATGCGTATTTTATGGCTCAGATAGTTTCGTTAGGTGATTTGGGACTTAGGAGTGTGTTCGGAATGTTTTTGCGATGTCTGGTGTAGAATTAGGCTTAAATTGGCAAAAGTCAGTTTTTTATGATTTCCGTTCGGCAGTGGAAAATAGGCTATCGTGGTCGGAATGGAATTCCGGAAGTTGGAACAGATTCGTAATGTCATTTTGGATATGTGTGCAAAATTTCAGGTCAATCGGAGGTGTTTTGGATGATTTCGGCATCGTTTGTGGAATTTAAGAATTTCAAAGTTCATATGCTTGAATTTGATATGATTTTGGTGTTTTGATGTTATTTTGGGTGTTCCGAGGGTGCGACTAAGTCTGGATGATCATTTATAACTTGTTGGTACTTTTGGTTGGGGTCCCGAGGGGCTCGGGATTGATTTCGGATGGTTAACGGGGATTTTTGGTCTTAAAATATGCAGCATCAGCTTCTGGTGTTCTGTTACTGTCATTTCTGCACCTGCTGATATTTGACTGCAGATGCGAGCTGCAGAAGCGGTTCGTGTGGTCGCAGGTGCGGGTTGTGAGGCCCTTGGAAGAAGAACCGCAGAAGCAGTTGTTTTGGCTGCATCTGCAGGCCGCAGGTGCGACACCATGGCCACATGTGCGAGATTGAGGTTTGTTTAATGAAAAACCGCATGTGCGATAGTCTTGAGCGTAGGTGCGGACCGCAGGTGCGAGTAATAGAGCCGCAGGTGCGAAAAGCCTGGGCACAAAGTATAAAAAGAGGACTTAGCGATTTTTAGTCATCTTTTCACCATTGTTATTGCGGGTTTCAAGCTTTTGGAGGGTTTTTGCAGAGGAAAAACGATTGTTCTTCATTGAGGTAAGATTTTTGGACTCCATAACTCGAATATATGTGATTAAGGCCTATTTAGTGGTGTTTAATTGGGAAACATCAGTGGGAAAAGAGAGAGTTAGGGCTGGAGATTAAGAGACCTTCTAAGGGTGATTTGAGGGGTCATTTGGACTATGATTTTAGCGTTCTTTATATGTATAGACTCGTGAGAGGATGAGGATCATTTTGGTATAAAGTTTGTCGAGTTCCAGAACGTGGGCCACGGGGTCAGGTTTTGGCCAATTTCGGGACTTTTGCTTAAAGTTGATATTTTTCAATTGGGTTTCATCTCCCTAGCGTATTTTGATGTGATAAATCTGACTTTGATAGATTCGGAGCATTCAAGACTTGATTCGAGGGGCAAGAGTGTGGTGGAGTAGATTTTCGGGCTAGTTTGAGGTAAGTAATATCTTTAAATCCTGTCCTGAGGGTATGAAACCCCGGACATTACATCATTTCACCGTTTTGGAGTGATGCACACACTGGATGACGAGTGAGGGGCGTGCACGAATTGGAAATTCGGAAATTGGTTCCTACTGAGGCAACTATTGAGTTGCGAAACTGCTTTTAAATCATATGTTAATAGTATTACTATGTTTTTGACATATTTTGGTTGTAATCCACGTTTGGGGCCTAGTGCCGATCCGTTTGAACCCCTTGGGATCTATTTTCTGATATTCCTCACGTAGTAATTATGATTTACATTCAGTCCTTCTTTTTAAGTTGTTTAACTTTAAGAATTGTTGATATTATTATTCCTGAAATGAAATACTATTTTAGGTCGAGAACCGCGTTTATTTATGGCCCGAGTGGCATGTTGAGAGTGTCTGACTGAGCGAGGCCGAGAGCCAATATTGTGAGGATATTTATGATATGAGATAGGTCGAGTGCCTGAGTGATTGATGCCATGATTTGGTTATTTATAGCGCTTGGGCTGTAGGAGCCCCTCCGGAGTCTGTACACCCGAGCGCAGGTACCTACTGAGTGCGAGTGCCAAATGCCGAGTGATTGGGAGGCATGAGTGTCTGTAAGGTGTTGAGTGACTGTTATTGAGTGATGGTGAGGTGCTGAGTGACTGATTATGAGTGATGATTTTGCTCAAGGGGCGGTTTTATAATGATATTCTTGTTGAGTCTTTTATTATGACTCAATTCATCTTTCATACTGAGATTTTTGGGAAGTTTTACTGAGAAACATTGGAAATCATATTTGTTCAAACAAGTTTTATAGAAACTGGTTTTTAAACATATGTACTAAATGTATACACTGCTAAAACTCAGTATTTTACTATTTGTAAATTGATGTTTTGTTATTGTGTGTTTTTTACAGTCAGACTTGATTTATTCTCATCATTACTCCCTGCACCTCTTTGTGTAGATCCAGGTACTGGTCCTGAGTAGTAGTCTTCTAAGACCGTACGACGTCAGCATTCGGGAGTTTGAGGTAGCTGTCCAGCGTCCGCAACATCTCTATTTCCCTTCCCTCATTTAGTACTTAATATATTTTTTTGAGACATTGTATTATGACATTAGCAGTATTACTATTACTCTTAGATGTTCGTGATCTGTTGACTCCAGTTCTGGGATTTGGTTATAGACTGTTAGCTTAATTATGCTTTATTAAAGACTTATAAAATTTTATGCTTGTTATGGAATGTTATTAATGATTTGGAAAACTTTATCATGGAAATGTGTAATTACGTGATAGTGGCTAGCCTAGTTCCACGATAGGTGCCATCACGACCAGTTAGGATTTGGGGTCGTGACATGTACTTAATTGTATAGGTTCTGAGGAAGGTGCATCTGGGTATTAGTCCGGAGCTCGTCCCTGACTTGTACTTGGTTTGTACTTCTTGATGAGTTGCTTTCCTTGACGTCTTCCAGCACCACCTTGGAGTTTTCTTTCTTTTTGATTATATCTGTCTATATTTTCCTCAGATAGTATGGCAGACCTGTATTCTTTTGGATTCTCATTCTACTAGATGCCTGTAAACTTGTGACACTAGTTCTTGGCACACACGTAGTAGACATTATATTTTTGGGTTGTAAATAATAATTAGGACTTTTATGGCTATTTTCGTTTAAAATGGCCTAAGTTGTCCGTTTTTACTTAATGTTTTAAATCCGAATTTAGCATGTTACGGAAATGTTTTGGTGAATTAAATGAGACTCACTAGTAAACAGATGTTGGCTCGCCTGACATCAGTGTTGGGCGCCATCGCGACCTGATTTAGGATTTGGGTCGTGACAACATGGTATCAGAGATCTAGGTTCACGTAGGTCTCACAAGTTACGGGAAAACCCAAAGAGTCTTGCGGATCGGTACAAATACGTCTGTATTTATCTTCGGGAGGCTATAGGGTGTTAGGAAATCTCTCTTTATTCATCTTCTATCGTGCAGTTGATGGTATACTAAATCTCACTCTTCTATTCTCTCACAGATGGTGAGGACGCGCGCGGCCGACGTTCCACACCCGGGAAGGGCCGCTACCCCTGTCATCCGAGGCCATGGCAGAGGCCGGGAGAGGGCACCGACCCGAGGTAGGAGACGAGGGCGTCCCAAAGCTTTTCTAGTTGCACCACCAGCGGATGCAGTAGCGGATCCCATTATTGTGGAACAGGGCGAGGTGCCCCTAACAGATCCTGCCCCGTTGGACTTTATGACGGCGCCAGGATTCCAGGAGGTCATGTGCCGTATGATGCGGTTCATGGACACCATAACCCAGGCTAGTTTATTTCCAGCGGATCTTGCCACATCTCAGGCGGGAGAGGGGACCCAGACCCCAACTGCTCAGGCCGCAGGTTATGCAGCGGCTGTATATCAGACCCTGGATACACTTCCTGTGGGCGGGGCCCAGCCAGTAGCAACAGCACCTGAGCCCAGACCAGCTACGGACGGCGATCCGCAGAAGCTATTGTATAGATGGACCAGATTGCACCCTCCTGTCTTCGGAGGTGAGCGTCATGAGGATGCACATGACTTTATTGATAGGTGCAGGGACAGACTGCACAACATGAGGATACTGGAGTCCCACAGAGTTGATTTCACTACCTTCCAGTTAGAGGGCAAGGCCCGCAGATTGTGGCAGTCCTATATACTTGGCAGGCCGGTAGATTCTCCTCCCCTCACTTGGGAGCAGTTCACTCAGTTATTCCTGGACATATATATTCCACCCTCTGAGATGGACGAGCTGTGGTTTCAGTTTGAGCAGCTGGAGCAGGGTAAGATGTCCGTGGCTGACTATGAGGCTAGGTTTTCTGAGTTGTCTCGTCATGCCCTTATGATACTTCCTACGGATGCTGAGAGAGTGCGGATATTCGTAAATGGGTTGCACTCGGTTATTAGGGTCAACATGGTCCGAGAGGTGGAGATGGGGACTCCCTATCAGCTTGTGGTCGCGATTGCTCACCGGATTGAGGGTTATCGATCGAGGGGCAGAGAGCAGAGTCAGCAGGATAAGAGAGCTAGATTCTCTGGGGATTTTAGAGGTCCTCCAGCTATGGGCAGAGGTCAGTTCAGGAGGGGCCAGCCTAGTAGGCCTCCATATTCATCACCCCCACCACCTCCCCGAGGTATCCCAACGAGGCCTTATTTCAGCGCTATGCCGGAGTGTTCTTACTACCCGCTAGCTATTCAGGGTTCCTTCGGTACATATTCTTGTCATCAGGAATCTTCCAGTCCTTATTTCAGTGCTATGCCAGAGAGTTCATACCGCCCTCCAGCTACTCAGGGTTCTTCTTCAGGGCAGCAGGCCATGGTACCGAGGGGATGTTATGAGTGCAGGGATCCAGGCCATATTAAGAGGACTTGTCCCAGGCTTTGGGGCAAGGCAGTGCAGCAGGGTTACCAGCCTATGAATTCAGCACCAGCGGTCCGGCCACCCAGAGGTGGAGGACAGGTTGGTAAGGGTCGTCCCAGAGGTGGAGGCCAGGCAGGGGGAGCACAGACAGCTCATGTTCATGCTAGTGGAGGTCAGTCTTCCGGTACTCCCGCCAGATTCTATGATTTCCCGGCCAGACCAGATGCAGTAGCCTAAGATGCCGTGATCAAATGTATTATTTCATTATGTGTTAGAGATGCATCGGTATTGTTTGATCCAGGATCCACTTATTAATATGTGTCAGCCTTGTTTGCTCGTTTCTTGGATATTCCTCGTGAGTCTTTGGGTACTCCTGTTTATGTGTCCACTCATGTGGGTGATTCTGTGATTGTGGATCGGATTTATTGGTCCTATGTGGTTACATTCTGTGGGTTCGAGACTAGAGCGGACTTCCTATTGCTTGATATGGTTGATTTTGAGGTCATCCTTGGCATGGATTGGCTATCTCCTTATCATTATGTTCTAGATTGCCATGCCAAGACTGTTACTCTAGACATGCCCGAGTTGCCGAGATTGGAGTTGAGAGGTTCCTCAGTTAGTGCAGTTAGTCGGGTTATTTCTTTCCTGAAGGTTCGACATATGTTCGAAAAGGGTTGTTTGGCGTATCTTGCTTATGTGCGGGACACCACCGTCGAGTCTCCGATGATTGATTCCGTTCCAGTAGTTCGAGAGTTTGTTGATGTATTCCCTTCAGACCTTCCAGGCATGCCACCGGATCGTGACATCGATTTTTGCATTGACTTAGCTCAAGGCACCCAGCCCATATCTATTCCCCCATACCTTACGGCTCCGAAAGAATTGAAGGAATTGAAAGAACAACTTGATGTGTTTTTTGCTATGGGGTTTATCAGACCGAGCATATAAACTTGGGTTCTCCAATGCTATTTGTGAAGAAGAAGGATGGGACTATGCGGATATGTATTGATTACCGCCAGTTGAACAAGGTCACCATCAAGAACAAGTACCCGTTGTCGCATATCGATAATTTGTTTGACCAGTTGTAGGGTGCTCGGGTGTTTTCTAAGATTGACTTGAGATCGGGGTACCATCAGCTGAAGTTTCGGGACTCAGATGTTCCGAAGACTGCCTTACTTACGACATATGGTCATTATGAGTTCCTGGTGATGTCGTTTGGCTTGACTAATGCCCCAACAACACTTATGGATTTGATGAAAAGGGTGTTCAGACCTTATATTGATTCTTTTGTCATTGTCTTTATTGATGACATTCTGATTTACTCACGTAGCCTAGGGGAGCACGAGCAGCATTTGAGAGTTGTGCTCCAGACCTTGTGAGAACAGAAGTTGTATGCTAATTTCTCCAAGTGTGAGTTTTGGTTGGATTCGGTGGCATTCTTGTGCCATGTGGTATCCGGAGAGGGTATCAAGGTTGATACTAAGAAGATTGAGGCGGTTCAGAGTTGGCCACGCCCTACTTCAGCTACAGAGATCAGGAGCTTCTTGGGTCTAGCAGGTTATTATCGCTTATTTGTGGAGGGTTATTCATCCATTGTAGCTCCTCTGACTAGGTTGACTCAGAAGAATGCCCCGTTCCGATGGTCCGACGAGTGTGAGGTAAGCTTTCAGAAGCTCAAGACAGCATTGACCTTAGCACCAGTTCTTGTATTGTTCTCTGGATCTGGGATGTATATAGTATAGTGCGACGCTTCACACATCGGTTTGGGATGTGTGTTGATGCAGGAGGGGCGAGCTATTGCCTATGCTTCACGTCTGCTGAAGGTTCACGAGAAAAATTATCCTGTGCACGATTTGGAGTTGGCGGTGATTGTTTATGCTCTTAAGATTTGGAGGCACTACTTGTATGGGGTGTCTTTTGAGGTTTATACAAACCACCGCAGCTTGCAGCACTATTTCAAGTAGAGGGATCTCAATTTGAGGCAGCGCAGGTGGCTTGAGTTGCTGAAGGATTATGACATCACCATTCTTTATCATTCGGGCAAGGTAAATGTGGTAGAAAATGCCTTAAGCAAGAAGGCGGAGAGTATGGAAACTTGGCTTATATTTCAGCAGAGGACAGACCTCTAGCTTTGGACATTCAGTCCTTGGCTAATCGCCTAGTGAGGTTGGACCTTTCAGAGCCCCGCCGAGTTCTTGCTTGTGAGGTTGCTCAGTCTTCATTATTGGGGGAGATCAAGGCTCTACATTTTGATGATCCGCGCTTGGCAGAGCTACGGGAGATAGTGGTACAGGGTGGTGCCAAGGAGGTTTCTATTGGCGAGGATGGAGTTCTGAGACTTCAGGGTCGCTTATGTGTCCCTAATGTTGATGTCCTGATGGAGAGGATTCTAGAGGAGGCACACAGTTCACGGTATTCTATTCATCCTGGTGCTACGAAGATGTATCGTGACTTGAAGTAGAATTTCTGGTGAGACGGATGAAGAAATACTTAGTGGAGTATGTGGCTAGATGTATGAATTTCCAACAGGTTAAGAATGAGCACCAGAGGCCAGGAGGCCTACTCCAACAGATGCCTATACCTGAGTGGAAATGGGAGTGCATCACTATGGACTTCGTAGTTGGGTTGCTTCAGACTTTACGGAAGGTTGATGCAGTTTGGGTCATTGTGGACAGGTTGACCAAGTCGGCGAGTTCATTCCAGTAGCTACTACTTATACTTTGTAGAGGTTAGCCCAAATCTACATGTGGGAGATAGTTCGGTTGCACGGTGTTCCTGTGTCCATTATATCAGATCGAGGTCCTCAGTTCACCTCGCACTTTTGGAGAGCATTGTAGAGTGAGTTGGGAACCCGGGTAGAGCTCAACACAACATTTCACCCTCAGACTGATGGGCAGTCGGAGCAGACAGTTTAGATATTGGAGGACATGCTCAGAGCATGTGTGATTGACTTTGGAGGCCAGCGGGATTAGTTCTTGCCCTTGGCCGAGTTTTCTTATAATAACAGTTATCAGTCCAACATCGAGATGGCTCCATTTGAGGCCTTGTATGGTCGACGATGTCGTTCTCCTATCGTGTGGTTTGAGCCTAGCGCGGCTAAGTTATATGGAACCGACCTGGTGAAGGATGCTTTAGAGAAAGTGAGGTTGATTTAGGAGAGGCTTCACACAGCACAGTCCAGACAGAAGAGTTATGAGGGTCTGAAGGCGCGTGATGTATCATTTATGGAGAGAGAGCAGGTTCTGTTGAAAGTCTTTCCGATGAAGGGTATTATGAGGTTTGAGAAGAAAGGCATGCTGAGCCCAAGGTTTATAGGTCCATTCGAGGTGTTGAGGCGAGTTGGAGAGGTTGCTGATAAGCTTGCTTTACCTCCCAGTTTATCAGGAGTTCATCCGGTCTTTCATGTGTCCATGCTCCGGAGATACCACGCCGACTTCTCTCACGAGGTAGATTTCAGCACCATTGAGCTAGATAAGAGGTTGGGCTACGAGGAGGAGCCAATTGCTATTATTGACAGACAGGATCCCCAGTTGAGGTCCAAGAGAGTTTCTGCCGTAAAGGTCTAGTGGAGGGGCCAACCACTCGAGGAGGCGACTTGGGAGTCCGAGGAGGACATTCGGAGATTGATGGAATCTCAAGGGGATTTGAACAGACCCGGTTCAAATCCCTCAATCTTTTGATTAATCCGTCTGTATTCACCCATTGTTTGTGAGTAATTTCATTTTTTGTGTTTTCATGGCTTCAAATCTCCGATCTAAAACTCGTTTTTTATATCTCTATTTATTTCGTACAAACCTAACTATTTCTGGCCAACTAGGTTTAGATCTCTTTAGATCAGAAGTGTTTTTGGAGTTTTTTTAATGATTTATTTTAAGATCCTTTTGTTTTTACCCATATTATCTACCGATTTTCAATTTTCCCTAAAAGCTAGGGTTTCATCTTTAAGTTTCTGCAAAAAGTTCAAAAGTTTTGAAGTGTTTAACTCTTGGTCTCTTCACTTGTTCGACTGATTTTCATGTCTATGTTTTAATCACTGGGGTTTTTAATTATTCCACGGTTTGTTCTAATATTAGCCCGTTATTCTTTGGCTCTGTCAATTAAAAGGGATTCATTGATTTTATTTGCCTAATCAGGGTTTAGAATTGTGTCTTCTTTTAAAACCAATATCTCTTTGATGATTTTATTACTCTTTCCTTATTTGTGACTCATAATTGGTACTGCCTTCCATAATTATGCTACTGGCCTAATTTCTGGGTATTGATTGCCTTGACTGACCTATAAATGGTCTTTAGACTCATTGCTTACCTTATTTAACTCCAATACTACCTACTAACTGATTTCATATAAGATTCCCCCTAATTTAAGTGACATTTCCAAGATTCCGTTTTATTAATTGATTGGGTTTAGCCCTAACTGATCGGTTTATTGATTTGCATGCTTTATTTGTCTACCGTTAATTGTCCTTGCCTTATTTTTCTACTCTGATTGAATGTTATATAATCCTCACCATTATGATTTTCAAAAACACAAATAAAAAGATACAGAAAAATACCTACACACACAAACCTATGCTTACAAGCTCACACCGATACATACAAATTATTGCTTACACACTTATACAGCATAAGTTTCTTCGATTTGCTGCACTCTCTAGCCGGCTGAAAGCCAAGGCTAGATTCTTGGATTCACTTGCTTTCACCTCCTTGTCTGCTATCTCCTTAACTTGTATGCCTCAATTTATGTTATCATGTTCTCTTCTATATACTATGTAGTCATTCTACTATGGACATGAACATGCTTCTGCATTGATATTTGTTTCATATCCATCTCCTTCTCAACTACTATGCCTCATATCTTATTCCTTGTGACATATATGATTAGCTTACTTCGAACCTCGATATTTCCTGTTTATTATATGCTTCCAGATTATTTTTAACTAGTATGCTTTAGTAGTTGTTACCTTTTTGTTCCACATGGCTGTGTGGTTAGTGATTCAAATTCTAACATGCTTCTATTTGCCCTATGTTCCTGTTTATTTCTCTCTTAACTAGCATGCCTAAACTCATGTTAACCTATCATGTTCTATGTTTTAGTCTACCTTAGCATGACTATGTTTAGCCCATGACACTTGTTTACTTGTTTCTTAAACTAGCATGTTTAATTCCTACTACCCCACCCTGCTCTGTATGGCTGTCTGATTAATCATTTTAACTTCAACATGTTTTTCTCTGCTTATTACATGTCTGGATGATTCCACCTAGTGATAACCAATAAATCAAATTAACTTCAGCAATGTGAAACTTTGTTTTGATTCAATTACCTGGTCCCTGTTCATAAATTGTTTAGGAATCATGAATATGTGTGGTCAGTTCTGTCTATGGTTCAAGTGTTCCTGTTTTTGTTGTGATTGTTTAATTACCGGTATCTAAATCTGAACCAATCTGTTAAAATATGGTCCTGTTCTGATTGTAATCTTGTAACTTGTTTCTATTCACCTCTGAAAATAAAACTATTTTTCTAAAACTATCCCCTACCCTTATATACTATTTTCAACTTCTACTCTTAGCTATTTAGGGTCCTACCACCCCAGTGTGAGCACTGCCTAGGGTCCATGATACTCCTGCAAACTCTGACACACTGGGGGTGATCTTCTGAACTTTTACAAAACTGTTTCTTTGAAAAGGTTCTGGTTTGAGCATTGTTCGGGGTCCATGAGACCCTTGGGAACTTTGACACACCAGAAGCCCAGTTGTGTTATGTAATGGACTACTTGTGTACTCCAGAGTTTCTTGAAGGCCTGATTCCAAGGTTGTCATTGGGCCTGCCAAGGCTCCCTATAGTATAATGATTTTTCATTGTGTAATTTATTCATATTGGTCTGTAATAATGTAATAATCCTTGTAAAAACATATATGGGGTTATTAGTAAAAGCTGGGGAGGGATTTTTATATATCTTTGTTGGGTTCGGGTAGAAATCATGCCTATAGGTTGTTGTGGTGATTCTTTATGTGCAGGCCATTAGAAACCATGCTCATAGGATCTTGTCTCACCGTTTGAAATCTGAAGTTTCATACTTTGCATCCTAGAAATCCTGTTTATAGGTCGTTTATCAGTTCTGCATCAAGAATCCATATTTATGCATATTTTCAAATCTCAATGTGCATTAGAAATCATGTATATAGGATCTTCTTTGGGAATTATTGAACTTGTATAACATTTTGTTAACGTCTTTGCCCACTTAGATATCATGCCTATAGGAATTGTATAAAATTAGTTTCAACACTTGGATACCATGCCTATAGGGAACGAGTAAAATCAGTTTCAGCACTTAGATATCATGTCTATAGGAAATAATACTTGTAACCAGTTTCAGCACTTAGAAATCATGCCTATAAGATCTAAAAGATAAAATCTGCTTGTTAAAATCAATGATTGGCTTATAAATCATGGTCTAATTAACAATTTAGATACCATGTCTATAGAATTCTGCCCGGTTATCACTTAGGCAAGCATGTAGGATAATTAAAAATTCTGGGTTTAAAACTGTGATTTCTTGCTGCTTGAAACGTGTTCAGATTCAGAGTATTAACACAAAAATCAGTTGGCAAACTGATAGGTACCGCTGCTCGCTTTAATTAAACGGTCATGTTATATTCTGTTTATGCTCATCTAGATATCTTGCCTATAGGGGATCTTAACCATTAAAACTGTTTGTTTGAATTGTGTGCATTTGCTGCTTACTTGTGGAGGTTAACATGAGCTGCTATTTGCTCTTTATGTGACAATCCTACTAGACTTTTGTTTGTCGCTTAGTTTTATCATATTTAAGCAACATAAGAACCACCTTAAATAGAGGTCCTAAACACCTCCAGGGCCATAAGTAAGGGACGGGTAGTGCGCGCATAAGGTACGCACTAGAAGATATTAGAACACTTAGGTAATAACTGAAAAGGTAGTAGTTGGGTAGTAAAGGAGATGATGACATGTGCACTAATACTACGCGTAACACCTCAATTTGGGGAAGGTTACCGAGTATTTCATGGAAATGATCCTATAAGCTAATAAACTAATGACCCCTTTAATTCCCATTTTAAAGTAATATCTATTCGTTTTAAATTGTTTTTATTTTCTCTTTAAAGACTAATTATCTTAAATTAAGTTTAGCCGAGACCCACCGTTGTGGACCTCGAGGGGTTGCTAACACCTTCCCCTCGAGGTAATTTTGAGCCCTTACCCAATCTCTGGTGATGTAAACTTGTTTCATGATCCATTTTCTTGAGGTGCCCTAACGCACCTTAATTTGTTAGGTGGCGACTCTTCAAATCCCATACCCCATCTCAAAAGGAAGAGAGTTGTCCCAAAATGTCGAAACCCAGACTCCGCGAGGAAAAAGGGGAGTGTGAAAACTACCTCAAAATGTTTTCTGGTTCGAGTCACCAGCATCGAACCCTCCACTTCATCGTCATCATCGCCCGTGGATCTACAGATGAAGTCGAAGTCCTCCTTGATGACTACATTCTTCTTGCGTCCCCGAGCTGGCTTTGCTTCACTTTGGGAGTCCTCATTCTTCGAGGACCTTTTTGTCTTATTATCTTTCTTTGGCTTTGACGCCAAAGGCTCCTCTTCCTCACCACGAGGGGCGGCCTCATCTCGAAGAACTCACCAATACCTGCAACAGAGAAGTTAGGACCTGCGAAGAAAGGTATCTTTCTATTAAAAAAAAGAAATATTGTAACATATACCATGGTGCTTCGCCTCCCACTTGCCCCTCGACAAGTCCAGCCACTTGCGTTTATCGTATGTCGAAGTAGCTGCCAATTTACGAGCCTAGTCCTCGAGGTCGGGGACTGCATCAGGCACCCACGGGACAGCTGAGAGAAAGGAAAGGGAACAATCACTCGAAATATAGCAAAATTAGTGAAAAGAAGATAAAGCATGACATTTTACTCACGTGTGAAGTTCCACTTCTCGGGGAACGACAGGAACTCTGAGGGAATGACGTCGATGGTCCTCACTTTGATGAACCGACTCATCCAGCCTCAATCCTTGCTCTCATCGTTGCTAGAAAAGAACGATTTGGTGGACCGACGTTGGAGCTTGATACGACCTCAGAAGTGCTGAGGCTGATACAATCGAATAAGGTGGCTGAGAGTGAATTCGATCCCGACATTTTCAACAAAATACCTCATCATCACTACGATCCGCCAGAAGAACGGATGGATCCAGGCCAGGGTAACTTGGTACCTTTGGAAGAATTCGAGAACGCGTTGGTCGATGGGACCTAATGTAAAAGGATATGTGTACATGGTAAGAAACCCGTCTACGTAGGTCGTAATATCCTCTTCATGAGAGAGTATTTGCAGAACGACCCCCTCCCCCCATCTGCACTCTTTACTCACAGCTTCGAGGTGTCTCTCCTCGATTGATCTTATGTACCTCATGGCATTTTCTCGATGACGAGGGACATCAGGGGGTTTCTCTATTGTAAAGTCCTTCAAGGAAAAGCTATTCAGAATAATCTCATTGAACGCCGGCGGTTTGCCACTGGCCGGACAGGAAGTTGATTTAGAGGTTCCTTCTTTTTGAGGGATGGATTTGGAAGTTCCTTCTTTCTGAGGAACTGATTTGGATGTTTTAGCCATGATTTTCTTAGAATAAGAAGAAAGAGATGAAAACACCGACGCAACTTAGAACTGATACGGCGGAAGAACTGGTGGTGAAAGGGAAGTTTATAGAGGAGAGTGGTTGCTGCAAAATGATAAAGTTCTTAATGAGGGGGAAAGAAAGTATATATAAGAGAAAAACGGCGACTGTTCGTTGATGTTAATGGCACCTATGATGAGCAATTATGACTTTTGGGGAAGAGAACCGATGGGGCACTTCGGTCACTTCAACGCTTACGTCATAGGAATGATGTCATCACACAGGGCTTCAAAGGGTTGAGAATTCAAATCGTTTCTTGTCATTTCATTCTAAGAAACGCGAGGACTATCTGTATACGATCAATATCGGGGATATCGATATCGAGGCCTCTATGGCATTCCAAGCCCGATCTCGAGAGGCTCGAAGTAGAGTCTGAAGTTCGACCCCGAAGTGTAAACCTAGAGAAAGTATATTGAAGGCCCGTCACGGCCTACCTTGAAGCAGTGTAAAATAGATGATCATCATGGAGAGGCGTGAAACCCCCAAGGACACGTGGTTAGAGCTGATAAGATCTGCAAGACATAGTACAAGTCCATACTAGGCCGTTATACAGCTGTACCAATATCATTCTTTGTCATAATTAGATATGTACTATGTTGGTATTTTTCCCTCCTATATAAAGGGAACCCCAATCATTTTTGTACAGACAACATTCACTGCAATAGAATATTCTACTCAGCTTTTCTCGTTTAACGTGCTCAACATTATTTCTCAACTTTATTATTCTTCGTTTATTGCTATTATCTTACCTCGAGGTCCCTGATTCCAGTGAGCTCGAGGCCCCAGTTCCGTGACAACATTGGTTTGGCAATCTCATTTTCCTTACTTACACTTATCATTTCTTGATTATTAACTAGTATTAGAATAAGTCACCTATTTTTAGAACCACAAATCAAATATAATTGTTAAAACTATTTTCAAGGTAAACAACTTCTTTTCTTGATAGACTGAATTGGACCTAGCACTATCAGAATTGTATCATAGATGCTCATGACTAGTGACACCCGATGTCGGGCTGTTATTTACGTATCTATTTTCATTTACTTATTTCTGATATTTCTTACGAAGTTTCATGATTTAATGATTTAAAATTGTATTATTGAAATAAAACATTATGTGTTTTGGATCATGAGTCGGCTAGCCTAGTACTGCGATAGGTGCCATCACGACTTGGTAGTTGGGTCGTGACAAGTTGGTATCAGAGCTCTAGGTTACATAGGTATCACAAGTCATGGGGCAGGTTTAGTAGAGTCTTGCAGATCGGTACGGAGACGTCGGTACTAATCTTGGAGAGGCTATTGAACCCTTAGGAAAAATCTCACATTCTTGAATTCTTGCCGTGCGAATCTATTGATTCTGGTAACTAAACTTCCATTGTTTCATCCTCTCACATATGGTGAGGACACGTGCTACCGGACAAGACGACCAACCACCAGTTGGACCCGCGAGGGGTCCAGGTCATGGTAGGGATAGGGGTGTAGCCCGCGCTCCACCAGGACCGGCTCAAGCACCGGTTGTTCCTATTGTTATTTCGGGTATTCAGGAGACCTTGGCTCAGATTTGACCATGTGCACTAGTCTTGATCAGGCGGTTGATGTTTCTACTACAGCAGGTACTTCACAGGTCGGGGGAGGCACTAAGACTCCCGCCGCTCGCACCCCTGAAAAGGTTGTTTAGGAACTTCAGACAGCAGGGGCACTTCCATCCCAGCTGGTCGCAGCTTCTCAAGACTATGTAGCTCGTGTTATGCCCGAGGACGAGCAGAATAGATTGGAGAGGTCTGGGAGACTCCAGCCTCCATCATTTAGTGGTGCTGAGGGTGAGGATGCACATGGTTTCTTTGATAAGTGTCAGAGGATGCTTTATACAGCAGGTATTCTCGAGACTAGTAGGGTCTCATTCACTACGTCCCTGTTCTCTGTCGCTGCACTTAGCTGGTGGGAGGCTTACGAGAGGCGTATGGCAGTTGGCGCAGTGCCTCTTACTTGGTAGCAATTCTCCGTTCTCTTTCTGGAGAAGTTTGTACCTGAGTCTCGCGGAGAGGAGTTGCGCAGGAAGTTTGAGCAGCTTCGCCAGGGTGAGATGTCTATTACACAATATGAGATGCAGTTCTCCGAGTTGGCTCATCATGCGGTCTAGTTGGTTCCCACATAGCGAGAGAGGATCATGATGTTTATGGATGGCCTCAGATTTTAGCTTCGATTGCTTATGACCCAAGAGAGGGTATCTGGTGCGACGTTTGATGAGGTTGTCGATATTGCTCGACATATTGAGATGGTTCGTGGTCAAGAGTAGAGTGAGAGGGAGGCTAAGAGGCCTCGTGGTCAGGGTGGATTCTGTAGTTCCCCACATAGGGTTCAGTTTCATCATGGCAGAGGCCGTCCATTTAGGCCTGCTCAGTCAGCTATCCTAGTTCACAAAGGCACATTATTGGGGCATAGTTCTCGTAGTTCTCATTCGGGTCACTCATAATTCAGTGCCCTTTCAGCCCAGAGTTCGTCCCATACTCCATCAGTTCAGGGTTCCTCCATGCCAGGTTCTTCTACCAGTTATCCCGGTGCTAGGGGTTTCCTTCAGTCCCTGTCCCCCGCACCAGGGAGTTGTTTTGATTGTGGAGGGTTTGGGCACATGTGGAGGTAGTGTCCTCGTCGTCATGGGGGTCCATCCCAGCAGAGGGGTCAGCCCTCGACTACAGCTTCAAATACTTCACCACCCTCCCAGCTAGATAGGGGTGGGGGTAAGGTTGCTAGAGGCCGCCCTAGAGGGGTAGGCCGATCAGGTGGTGGTCAGGCCTATTTTTATGCACTTATAGCCAGACCAGATGTTTTGGCTTCAGATGTCGTGATTACAAGTATTGTTTTAGTCTGTCACCAAGATGCCTCAGTCTTATTTGATCCTGGTTCCACATATTCATATGTTTTATCATATTTTGCCCATTTTCTGGATATGCCCCGTGAGTCTTTAGTTACATGTGTTCATGTGTCTACTCCTGTGGGCGATACTATTGTTTTGGACCACATGTATCGGTCATGTGTGGTGTCTATTGGGGGTCCGGAGACTCGAGTAGATTTGTTATTGCTCAGTGTGGTTGACTTCGATGTGATATTGGGCATGGATTGGTTATCTCAATTTCATGATGTTCTTTATTGTCACGCTAAGACCGTGACCTTAGCGATGCCGAGATTCTCGAGGGTTGAGTGGAGTGGTTCCATAGATTATGTGCCTTGTAGGGTAATTTCATACTTGAAGGCTCGGAGTATGGTTGAGAAGGGTTACCTATCTTATTTTTCTTTTGTGAGGGATGTTAGTGTAGAGACTCCCACTATTGATTCTGTTTCAGTGGTCCGTGATATTTTGGACGTGTTTCCTGCAAGCCTACCGGGCATGCTGTCTGATAGGGATATCGATTTTGGTATCGATTTGGTGCCAGTCACTCAGCCTATTTCTATTTCCACCGTATCGTATGGCACCAGCGGAGTTGAAGGAATTGAAAGAGCAGCTTCAGGAACTCCTAGATAAGGGGTTCATTCGACCTAGTGTGTCGACTTGGGGTGCGCCGATTCTATTTGTGAAAAAGAAGGATGGTTCCATGAGAATGTGTATTGACTACAAGCAGTTGAACAAGGTCACAATCAAGAACAAGTATCCTTTTCCTCTTATTGATAATTTGTTTAACCAACTTCAGGAAGTGAGGGTGTTCTCTAATATTTATTTGAGGTCCGGGTATCATCAGCTAAAGATTCGGGATTCGAATATTCCTAAGACAGCTTTTATGACCCGTTATGGCCATTATGAGTTCTTGGAGATGTCTTTTGGAGTGACACATGCCCAAGCAGCGTTCATGCATTTGATGAACAGTGTATTCCAGCCATATTTGGACTCCTTTGTTATTGTGTCCATTGATGACATTCTGGTATACACTCGTAGCCAGGAGGAGCTTGCTCAACAATTGAGGGTTGTGTTACAGAGTTTTAGGGAGGAGATGATTTATTCAAAGTTCTCCAAGTGTGAGTTTTGGCTTGGGTCGGTAGCATTCCTGGGGCACTTGGTGCCCAGTCAGGGTATTCAGGTGGATCCGAAGAAGATAGAGGAGGTGCGGAGTTTGCCCAGACCGTCTTCAGCTACGAAGATAAGGAGCTTCCTTGGTTTGGCAGGATATTATCGTCGCTTTGTGGAGGGATTTTCATCTATTGCTTCTCCCTTGACCAAATTGACCCAAAAGGGTGCTCCATTCAAGTGGTCGGACGAGTATGAAGAGATCTTTCAGAAGCTAAAGATGGCTTTCACCACATCTCTAGTGTTAGTTCTGTCATCACCTTCAGGTTCTTATACCATATATTGTGATGCCTCGAGGATAGGAATTGGTTGTGTTTTGATGTAGGAGGGTAGGGTGATTGCCTATGCCTCGCGCCAGTTGAAGACCCATGAAAAGAATTATCTGGTGCATGATCTTGAGTTAGCAACCATTGTTCATGCCTTGAAGATTTGGCGTCATTATTTGTATGGTATTCATTGTGAGATCTATACTGATCACCGGAGTCTGCAACATTTGTTTAAGCAGAAGGACCTTCATTTACATCAGCAGAGATTGTTGGAGCTTCTCAAGGACCAGGATATCACTATTCTATACCATCCGGGGAAGGCCAATGTGGTGGTCGATGCCTTGAGTCGCCGGTCAGAGAGTTTGGGGAGCTTAACATATCTTCTGGAAGCAAAGAGACCTTTAGCGTTGGATGTTCAGGCCTTAGCGGCCCAGCTTGTGATATTGGATATATTGGAGCCTAGACGGGTATTGGCTTGTGTAGTCTCCAGGTCTTCTCTTTATGATAGTATTAGGGAGCGCCAATATGATGACCCACACTTGCTCTTTCTTCAGGATAGGGTTCAGTGAGGTGATGCGAGGGATGTGACCATTGGTGATGACGGTGTAATGAGGATGTAGGGCCGGATATGTGTGCCTAATGTAGATGGGTTTCAGCATTTGATTATTGAGGAGGCCCATAGCTCGTGGTATTGCTTCCATCCGGGTGCCACGAAGATGTACTAGGATTTGAGATAGCATATTGGTGGAGGCGGATGAAGAAGGATATCGTTGGATTTGTGGCTCGGGGTATCAACTGTCAGTAGGTTAAGTATGAGCACTAGAGACCGGGTGGCTTGCTCTAGAGATTGGATATTCCGTTGTGGAAGTGGGAGCGGATCACCATGGGTCTTGTAGTTGGGCTCTATGGGTTATTGTGGATCAGCTGACCAAATCTGCGCACTTCATTCCGGTTGGTACTACTCACACCTCGGACTGGTTAGCTAAGATATATATTCGAGAGATTGTTCGTCTGCATGATGTTCCGGTTTCCATCATTTCTGATAGAGGTACTCAGTTCACACCGTAGTTTTGGAGGGCCGTGCAGCAGAAGTTGGGTACTCGGGTTGAGTTGAGCATAGCTTCACCCACAGATATTGGAGGACATGTTGCGTGCTTGTGTTATTGACTTTGGGGGTTCATGGGACCAGTTCCTTCCACTCGCGGAGTTTGCATATAATAATAGTTATCAGTCGAGTATTCAAATAGCTCCGTACGAGGCTTTATATGGGAGGAGGTGTAGATCTTCGGTTGGATGGTTTGAGTCGGGTGAGGCTAGACTCTTGGGTGCAGATTTGGTGTATGATGCTTTAGATAAGGTGAAAAATGATTTAGGAGCGGCTTCGCACGACGCAGTATGGGCAAAAGAGTTATGCGGACAAGAAGGTCCGCGATGTACCTTTCATGGTTGGAGAGAAGGTTCTGCTGAAGGTATCACCCATGAAGGGTGTTATGAGCTTTGGGAAGATGGGAAAGTTGAGCCCCCGGTTTATTGGTTCGTTTGAGGTACTTCGGAGGATTGGGGAGGTGGCATATGAGCTCGCTTTGCCACCCAGTTTGTCGAGTGTGCATCCGATGTTTCATGTTTCCATGCTTCAGAAGTATGTTGGCGATCCGTCCCATGTTTTAGACTTCAGCACGGTTCAGTTGGAGGGTGATATGACTTATGATGTGGAGCCAGTAGCAATTTTGGGTCGGCATGCTCGAAAGTTGAGGTCAAAGGATATAGCTTCAGTCAAAGTGTAGTGGAGAGGCCAGCCTGCGGAGGAGGCCACCTGGGAGACCGAGTGGGAGATGCGGAGTAGATATCCAAACCTATTCGAGACTCCAGGTATGTTTCTAGACTCATTCGAGGAAGAACAATTGTTTAAGAGGGGGAGGATGTAATGACCCGGCTGGTGATTCCGAGAGTTTTAGCCGCATTTCGACATTTCTGTTCTTTATTTGTTGTTAAGTTGTATTGTATGGTATCGGGTTGGTAGGTTTGTGTTTGGAATGTAATTTGGGAGTCCGTGGTAGAATTAGGCTTGAATTGGTGAAGTTGGAAATTTGGTGCTTTCTGGTTGGTAGTAGAAAATTAGATATCGGGGTCGGAATGGAATTCCGGAAGTTGGAATAGATTCGTGGTGTCATATTTGACTTGTGTTAAAAATTAGGATATTCGGACAAGGTTTGATTGGTTTTGATGTCATTTGTGGAATTTTGGAGTTTTGAGTTCTTAGGCTTGAATCCGAGCTTTATTTGATGCTTTGGTGTTGTTTCGAGTAATTTGTAGGTTTGGCTAAGTTTGAATGATGTTATTGGACGTGTTAGTGTGGTTGGTTGAGGTCCTGAGGGCCTCGGGTGTGTTTCGAATAATGATCGGATGAGTTTACCTATTGAAAACAACTGCTGGTGTTGCTGGTGTGGGTTTCTGAAGTTGAGGAGTGCGGACCGCGTAGGATTTACGCGGACAGCGGAAGGATTCAGCGAAGCTGGTAAGGTTCCGCGGTCAGCGGTGGAGGCTGGCGCGGACAGCGGAGGATTGGTCGCGACCGTAGGAGCTGGAGACTTTCCTGGCCGCGGGGGAATTCCGCGGACTGCGGAAAGGCGTGCGCGGCGGCGGTAAAAATTGGCGGTCAGTGAAGTGAGGATATGAGAGGTGCACTATAAATACAAGGTTCAGAGTTTTATTTCATATTTTTTACCTAGAGAGCTCGTGTTTTGGCGATGGTTTGAAGATTTTTCAAGAAATTCATTGGGGTGAGTGATTCTAAATCGGATTTGGCTAAAATACATGAATATATCATTGAATTCATCATTCGATTAGGGAATTGGGATGAAAATTGGGGGAAAATTGTAGAAACTTCATAAAATGGATGTTTGGGAATTGAATGTCGATTTGAAGTCAGATTTTGATAAACTTGGTATGGTTAGACTCGTGAGTGAATGTGTTTTTTAGTTTTGTAAATTTTATTGGATTTCGATACGTGGACCCGAGGGGGCGGGTTTGGCCAATTTCGGTATTTTTTTATCTAATTGATAATTTTCATACGATATTCATTTCTTTAGCGTGTATTGATGATAATATACTGATTTTGGATAGATTCATAGCATTTGGATGTCAAATCAAGGGGCAAGAGCATCGCAGACTAGAGTTTTGTCCTGTTTGAGGTAAGTAATGATTGTAAATATAGTCCTGAGGGTATGAAACCCCGAATTTCGTCTTATTTCACTATATTGAGGTGACGCACATGCTAGGTGGCAGGCGTGTGGGCGTGCACCGTTGGCGAATTGTTACATGGTCCGTCCCGTAGAAACTGTAGAGTTTCATATTTTGATTAAAGTTGTTAATAATTATGTGTTATAGAAAGAATTTTCATAATTTGGGCTGAATGCCATGTTTGGGCCTTGTGCCAGTACAATTTGGACCCTCAGGTGTACTTTATTACTATTCTCACACTGATTGATTTGAAATCTACACTCAGTCATGATTTTCCCTATTTACTGTTTAGTTCTGTTTCATTACTCTACTATGATGCATATGAAAGTTATTTTGGGTTAAGTTCCATGATTTTATTGAAATGCCCGAGTGGCTGGTGAGGTTTATGACTAAGTGAGGTTGGTGGCCTGATTTGTGAGGATATGATATGGTATCGGGCTGCACGCCGCAACATGTTATTATAGGCCGAGGGCCTGAGTGATTTGATTCCATGATTTGGCTTGTTATAGCGCTTTAGGGCTGAAGGAGCCCCTCCGGAGTCTGTACACACCCCCGATGAGTGCAGGTACCTACCGAGTGTGACTGCGAGTGCCGAGTGACGAGTGACTGGGAGGCATGAGTGATGGTGAGGTATGCCCAAGGGGCTGATATGAGTGATTGTGAGGTATGCCCGAGGGGCTGATATGAGTTATTTTGAGGTACACTCCAGGGGCTGTTCATGAGTTTAACCAATAGTGCAGAATGTAATCATGTTAGCTTTAAACTGTCAAATCTAATTCAATGAAGTATTTAGAGAGCTTGTAAACTCTACTACTATAGTGTTTTCTTTTTCTTCTCTGAAGTCAACTATATATCTCTTATCTCTTGCAAAACATTCAAGTATTGTTCCCTGATTCAAGTAGTACTTCTATTACATCAAAAAGTTTACATGTTTAATGTTCAGAAGAACAATCATATAATAGAGCTTAGCCAGCTGCTTGACCTCCCATCCAACACCAACCCAAGCACAAAAAGTGGTTAAGTCATCAAATGACAGTACTTTCCTTCGAGGCATACATTACTTATCAACACTGCCATGACATAAACCTCAGACAAAAAGATATAGACCGGCCTTCGTTTAATGTTTTTATGAATGGAAAAGAAAGGACCAAATATTTTGTAAAGACATATAAATGATGTATGTCATTATATAAATGCATACCTCATGCTATCTGTAGAATTATTTGAATAACTATCAAACTTTGCTTTGTTATTTGTGAGCAGATCTTATACAAACAATCAAGACGCATCCAACACCTAGAAAAAATCGATGCTTTGTAAAATTTAACTTAAAGATGGTAATTCAAGGTCTTTCCTGTCATAACCAAAGAAAGATTTCCAAATTAAACAAAACTATGATACTATGAATTACTTTTCACAGAGGGCAACATTGACTTGGCTATTTCAGAAAAGTTTATAAACCAGTAAAGTTGAGTCTATGAACAACATAAAGATCAAACAAAACAAAGTACAACACGGTCTAATTTCTATCCATTCTAAAAGAGACTTTTATGTTAGCATGCAATGGAGGCAAGCAAATGCCTAAAAACGGAGCTTCGGCAGAATACAAACACTCAGCCAACTTAGTATACATGTTTAAGGAAAAGGAAATAGTATACGGTCGAAATCGGGGAACCCAATTTCGAGGATCTAACTGCTACCTCAGGATCGTATTCAGACAACTCGGAGTGGGGTCGAGGCTGGCTGAAAAGTGCATACCTTGAGGGAACGAATCGAAGGCCTGGCACGGCCTACTTCGAGATAGTACCATTTCGATGACACTCAAGAAAGAGCGGGAATTTCTCAAAGGCACAAAGATCTTGGCATGAATTTTAGGATAAGATTTGTACGAGTTAGTACAAATCCGTACTAGGTTGTTATACAGTTGTACCAATAGAATTATTTACCATAATTAGAAATGTACCATATTAGGGTTTTCCCCTCCTATATAAAGGGAACTCCAATCATTTGAAAGATCATCTCACCACTGGCAAAAGAATATTCTGTCCTACTTTTCTCGTTTATTGTGCTCCAAGAATTGTTCTTCGGATTTATTTGCTCTTACTTTATTGTTCTTACTTTATTACTCTTAACCCACCTCGAGGCCACCAAGAATATCGAGCTCGAGGTCCATGTTGCTCTAGCAATACTAGTTTGGTTCATCAATTCTTCTTACTTATACTTAATATTACTTGTTTATTCACTAGTATTGGAATAGATCACGTATCTTTAAAACCACAAATAAAATTTAATTGTTACTCGTATTTTTCGAGGTAAATAGTTTGGCGCCCACCGTGGGACTAAAGATAATAGTGATTATTTTAGTGCTAGTTTTCTGATAACACACGTTATTTTTCACACTTTTTCTTGTCAAAGATTCTTTGATTTCAGGATAAAATATGTCTAACTCAGTAAATGCACCAGTACATGGTAACGACAGCCTCGAATTCCATAGAGAAAATAATGCAACAACTTCAGTGACCGATGTGCCACCGCTTAACCTTGGGGTAGCACCAGCCCCTAACCCAGTCAACGTTAGTTCACACATTGCTTTGAACGTAGACTTTGGAACTGATGTTGAAGGAAGTGTACGCGGAGGGGACCATCTCGATGCCCAAAGGACACAGGCTCAGGAAGAATGATAAGTCGGTCTACAAGTGATTTTGAAATGTTGCAAGCACAATAGGTTGCTATCGCTTAGTTGCAAAGTTAGCAAAAGACTCCGAGCGTGGCAGGACCAGAAACCACTCATCGTGTTGAGCCAACCCAAAGATATCAAGACACAATGGGTCGGGAGTTGATCCCACCATCATAAGAATGCTCGAGGAACTCACAAATAGGATCAAGTCGGGAGAAAAAAGGATTGAGGACAACGATAAGAAGGTTGAAACATACAACTCGAGGGTCGACCAAATACCGGGAGCACCTCTGGTTTTGAAAGGACTGGATTCAAAGAAGTTTGTACAAAAACCATTCCCCCCGAGTGCAGCCTTGAAGCCCATTCCAAAGATGTTTCGGATGCCATATATCCCAAAATACAATGCGACCACCGATCCCAATGAGCACATCACCACATATACTTGTGGTATAAAAGGAAATGATTATGAAGACGATGAGATCGAGTCTGTTTTGCTAAAAACATTTGGGGAAACACTGTCTAAGGGCGCCATGATTTAGTACCATAACCTGCCCCCGAACTCTATCGATTTGTTTGCCATGTTGGAAGATTCATTTTGTAAAGGCACATGCTGGTGCCATAAAGATTGCAACAAGGAAGTCAGATGTATTAGAAATCTAGCAAAGGGAAAACGAGATGTTGAGGGAGTTTGTATCCCGTTTCTAGTTGGAACGAATGGAGTTACCACCAGTCTTTGATGACTGAGTTGTACAAGCTTTCACCGAGGGGCTAAATGAACGGAGTTCGATAGCTTCGAGGCAGTTGAAGCAGAACTTGATCGAGTACCTAGCCGTGACTTGGGCGGATGTACATAATAGATACCAGTCAAAGATTAGGATCGAAGATGACCAGTTGGATCCCCCTCGGGCTCATTTTATCCAAGAAGATTGATAGCAAAGGAGTCGAGAGATGCATACAGGGAGCCAAGGTCGAATAAGGAAAGATATCAACCATACATCGAAGACCGAAGGAACACTTCGAGGCGTAACATACCTCAAAATGATAGAAGAGCAGATTGAGGTCAAAATTCTCGTGGACTCATGAGCAAGACCGGGTTTGATAGGCACTCATGACCGGTGGAGGCACCCCAATTATCAGAAATACAACTTCAGCGTCGATGCCTCAGGTATCGTCTTAGCCATTGGAAAAATTAGAGATACAAAATGGCCCAAGCCCATACAGATCGATCCTTCTCAAAGGAACCCCAACTTGATGTGCAAGTATCATGGTACTCATGGGCATAGGACTGAGGATTGCAGGCAGCTTAGAGATGAGGTAGCCTGATTGTTCAACGAGGGGCACCTTCAGGAATTTCTCAGTGACGGGGCTAAGAACCATTTACGAGAAAGAGACGCAAACAGGAAGAATAAACCAGAAGAACCTCAGCATGTTATTCACATGATCATCAGCGGAGTTAACGTCCCACAGGGACCCGTATTCAAACATACCAAAGTATCAATCACAAGGGAGAAGCGAACTCGTGATTACATGCCCGAGGATACCCTCCCATTCAGCGAAGAAGACACTAAGGCCTTATCGCAGCCTCACAATGATGCACTAGTAATTTCTATTCTTTTAAATAAAGTTCAAGTTAAACGTGTTCTCGTGGATCTAGGTAGCGTAGCAAATATAATCAGATCAACGATCGTGGAGCAGCTCAGGCTGCTTGACCAAATCATACCGGCATCTCGAGTCTTGAATGGCTTCAACATGGAAAGTGGAAAAATGAAGGGGGAAATCATCCTCCCAGTCAACGTTGCTGGAACCATACAGGACACAAAGTTTCATGTCATCGAAGGTGACATGAGGTATAATGCTTTGTTGGGAAGGCCGTGGATCCACATCATGAGGGTAGTTCCATTAACCATTCATAAAATGATGAAGTTACCAACAAAAGATGGCGTGAAAACGGTATATGGGGAGTAACATGCAACTAAGGAGATGTTCGCAGTTCACGACTTGGCACCAATATTGACTCCATCCACGTAAGAAAGGTCAAGTGTCAAAGATAAACAGGTGTCCAAATAGCAATCACAGCCTATATCCTCGGTTGAGCCCGATGAACCAGTAAACGAGGAATATGTGACCGAGGAACAGGTGATCGAGGAAAAGGTGGTCGAGGACAAAGAAGAAGATTTCCTTACCCCTACAGCTTTCGTCGCCCCCGAGGAGTTCGATGCGACGAAATCCACGGTCGAGGAGCTTGAACAGGTGATATTGATCGAGCACCTACCAAAACGAAAGGTATACTTAGGGACGGGATTAACCCCCGAACGCAGGGAAAAACTCATTAAATTTTGTATCGATAACATTAATTGCTTTGCTTGGTCCCACTTAGATATGACAGGGATCCCACCGGAGATAACCACCTATCGACTAAGCGTTGATCCCAGATTTAAACCGGTGAAGCAAAAGAGGATGCCTCAGTCTGAGGTAAAGCACACATTCATGAAAGACGAGGTAACCAAACTTCTAGACATAGGATCCATTAGGGAAGTAAAATATCCCGAGTGGCAAGCTAACGTAGTGGTAGTCCCTAAAAAGGGAAATAAACTTAGAATGTGTGTAGACTACAAAGATTTGAACAAAAGCATGCCCTAAAGATTCTTTCCCATTGCCCAACATCGATCATTTGATCGATGCTACGGCCGGCCACGAGATCCTTACTTTTCTCGATGCCTATTCCGGGTATAATCAAATTCAAATGAACCAGGGGAACCAGGAAAAGACTTCGTTTATCACAAAGTATGGTACGTATTGCTATAATGTAATGCCTTTCGGGCTAAAAAATGCAAGAGCTACATATCAACGCCTAGTTAATAAAATTTTCGAACATCAGATAGGCAAATCTATGGAAGTTTACATTGATGATATGCCAATTAAGTCCCTGCGCGCAGAGGACCATTTGACTCATTTGCAGGTGACGTTCGATATCTTACGAAAGTACAACATGAAACTCAACCCCGAGAAATGAGCCTTTGGAGTCAGCTGCTTATGTTTCATGGTGTCGAAAAGGAACATCGAGATCAACTCTGATAAAATCAAAGCCATCGAGGAAATCACCGTCATAAATAATGTGAAAGTCTTACAACGGTTGAGTCATAATTTCTTTTCCCTACTCAAGAAGAAGAACAGCTTCGCATGGACTCCGGAGTGTCAACAATCCTTAGAAGAATTATAACGGTATCTCTCGAGCTCTCTCTTGGTTCATACTCTGAAGGAGGATAAGAAACTCTACTTGTATTTAGCCGTGTCCGAGATAGCGGTAGTGGCGTGTTGGTTCGATAAGAACAAGGTACAGAATTCCCTGTATATTATGTATGTCGGACCCTAGGAGATGCTCAAACCAGGTACTCGCATTTAGAAAAATTAGATCTTGCATTAATTAGCGCATCTAGGAAATCAAAAACATATTTTCAATTTCATCCCATATGTGTATTGACTACGTACCCACTTCGAAATATTCTGCACAAGCCCGAATTATCGGGCCGATTGGCCAAATGTGCCATTGAACTTCGAGGGTATGATATCAAATATCAACCCCGAACGGCTATCAAGTATCAAATTTTTACAGACTTCGTGGTCGATTTTACACCTGCCCTCGTACCCGAAGTAGAAAAGGTACTCTTGCTAGAAATGGGTACATCATCGGGGGTTGGACCCTCTTCACATACGGTGCCTCGAATGTGAAAGGGTCCGGACTCGGCATTATTTTAAAACCACCTACGGGCAGTGTCATTAGGTAATCTATCAAAACTTCTAAATCTACTAACAATGAGGCCGACTATGAGGCCATGATTGCAGGTCTCAAACTAGCCAAGGGCCTGGGAGCAGAGGCCATCAAGGCAAAGTGTGACTCTCTTTTGGTAGTAAACCAAGTGAATGGGAGCTTCAAGGTTGGAGAAGATAGAATGCAAAGGTACTTAGACAAAACTCAAGTGGCATTGCATCGCTTCAAGGAGTGGACACTGGTCCATGTACCTCGAGAACAGAATAGTAAGGCTGATGCACTTCCAAATCTGGGGTCATCAATTGAAGAAGATGATATTGTCCCGGGGACTGTTGTCCAATTGTCGAGGTCGGTGGTTGAAGAAGGCCATGCAAAAATTAATTCAACAAGTTTGACGTGGGATTAGAGGAATAAAAATGTCGAATACTTGAAGCATGGGAAGCTCCCCTTGGACCCAAAAGAGTCGAGAGCACTTCGAGCCAAAGCATCCCGATTCTCCCTCTACGAAAATGAAACGTTATATAGAAGGACATTTGACGGACCACTGGCATTGTGCGTGGGAACTGGGGACACCGATTATGTACTATGAAAAATCAACGAAGGCACTTGTGGGAACCATTCTGGTGCCGACTCTTTGGATCACAAGGTGATCATAGTGGGGTATTACTGGGATAACATGGAAAAAGATACTAAGGATTTCGTTCGAAGTTGTGATAAATGCCAAAGGTTCGCACCGATGATCCATCATCCCGGTGAGCAACTCCATTCGGTCATATCCCCGTAGCCATTCAGGGGATGGATATCGTCGGCCCCTTACCAACGACGCCAAGTAAAGCTAAATTTATTTTGTTTATGACTGACTACTTCTCAAAATGGTAGAAGCAAAGGCCTTCGAGAAAATTAGAGAAAAAGAGGTCATAAATTTCATATGGGACCACATCGTATTTTAGTTCGAGATACCTGCTGAAATAGTATGTGACAATGGAAAACAATGCATCGGCAACAAAGTGACAAAATTCCTCGAGGACCATAAAATCAAAAGGATTCAATCAACACCTTATCACCCAAGTGCAAATGGTCAGGCCGAGTCCGCAAACAAAAATATCATTCAAAACTTAAAGAAAAGGTTAGATGATGCAAAGGGGAAATGGAGAGAAGTATTGCCCAAGGTGCTATGGGCATATCGAACGACGTCGAAATCAAGCACGGGGGAAACCCTGTTTCCCTTGGTGTACGGGTCCAAAGCATTGATCCCAGTCGAGGTCGGGGAACCTAGCGTCAGGTTTCAGCATACTAACAACGAAGCCATGAACACTTCTCTCGAGCAAATAGATGAGAAACGTGAGGCCGAATTAGTTTGAATGGTTGCGCAAAAGAAAAGGATCGAGAGGTATTACAACAGAAGGACGACCTTCGCTATTTCAGAGTCGGGGACTTAGTTCTAATGAAAGTCACTCTCAATACTTGAGACCAAATGAGGGAAACTAGGCCCCAATTGGGAAGGACCGTACCGTGTCCTCCGAGTCGTAGGGAAAGGATCCTACAAATTTAGTGTCACATCTCGCGTTTTCGTACGTTAAAAGTTTCGTCTTCGGTTAACCAACGTGGACTCGGGGATGAGATCATTTTGACGTTAACGTATTTACGTTATTTTTTAAAAAAAGCGATAAATAAGTGTTATGAAGGATAAAAGGGTACACGGATTAAAGAAAACGAGTTTCGTTGAAAGTGGACAATTTGAAATAAAATACGGGTCGAACAATAATACCCAATAATTATGAACTAGTACCCATGGAAGGTACAATATGACCATGGTAGTATAATGTATAAAGTATATTAAAAATGAATAGTATTTTTATGTAATTTAAAACAATTCTCAATTATATGGGTAATTTATAATTATCATAAATTTCTTGGATAAGACTCCACGTGGTAGATTTTGCCTAAGCAAAATTTGTGACTCATGCCTTAATTGATGTATGTGGCAAGATTTTAGAATTTGGCAAGTGTTTTAACGTGAAAAGGGGACCACTAAATATCTTAAAAAGACATGAATCTGTTAGTGTGTTTAAAACAAAATAATGTTAGATTCCTTTAGAATATTCAGGCTTCTCGTAGTGAATATGGTCTAGTTATAAGGCTTCATTAGTATTGTCAAGTTTGGAGAGTGTTGATTTGTATTACTGCACTTGATTTGAAAACATATTAGTTGTCCTCCATTTACAGAACATATTTTCTACAAAAACTGGTAGAAGATGGTTGTCCGCCACATTTAATATATGGAGAACTTCTAATGTCATGCCAAATTTATTCCAACATGGAAAGATGCAAAATTTATTCCAACATATGCGACCCGTAGGTTTGAACTGGGAAAGAGTCTTGGCTTAGATGTTCAAATTCTTCGAGTGCGTCTGTATCAAAATATCATACATATTTTTCCGTACTTCAATCCGCTGTTACATGTTACACATAATGTGTGTTTGGAGGATTGTCAAGAGAATCGGCTCAGGTATGTTAAGTTAATACCTTATTTCTTTTGGCATGATCCATACGACACAAACGAAACGAGCAAATTACAATTTCCATACATGAACCTATTCATAGAAATATTAAAGATGCTTATGTTCTTGATTCCCCATGTGTCATATTATTCTATGATCTGCTCATGGGTCTCAGAATAATACGCAGTTGAAAAGGTTTATCCGAAAGGGATATCGAGATTATTATCTATTTTTCATGCATTTCACTCATTTATACATGTGCATTGACCCATGACCAGATGGCGTTATATACGCGTATATATGTAAAATATGTATATGGTATATGGGAAAAGGTTACGGTATTATATACGCACCACCACCTGATCAGCTGGTATATGATGATGATGTTTCTTACAGTGGCTGAAATATAATTCAAACGGCGTTATATACGCGTATATATGTATGTATATGTATATTGTATATGGGATATGGGAAAAGGTTACGTCGTTATATACGCACCACCACCTGATCAGCTGGTATATGTTGATAATATTGCCCACAGTGGCCGAGATGATATGATGGGATGCCCTCAGTGGCTTGATGATATTATGTACACCCATACCTATGCATGGCATGACATTTACACGCACGTGCAGGACGTTATAAACGTTTCAGAATTTACAAAGTTATTCAGATTTAAAGATGTGTTTTAGTATTCCATGTTTCATCTATGCCTTTTACGTACTAATTTCCATGCCTTACATACTCAGTACATTTTTTTTACTGGCGCCCTATTCCACGGGGCCTGCGTTTCATGCCCGCAGGTTCAGGTAGGCAGCTGACGGTCCCCCTTCTTAGGATCCCTGATCAGCGAAAGTTGGCATGCTCTAATTGATCCGGAGCTGCTTTTGATTTTGGTATGATACTTTGAACATATATATTATATGGGTATGACGTGTCTCAGTCCCGTCTTTGTACAGTTATATTTTTGTTAGAGGTCTGCAGACAGTATGTCTATTTAGGTTGTATGTGGCCTTGTCGGCTTTCAGTTTTGGATGTATAATTGTCTATAGCAGCCTTGCCGGCTTGCCCACTGTATTCTGCACATATATGTACATATGCCTTGATGGTAGGTTTCCTTCACATATGTTATTTTCGTAATACATCAGATGTCATACAGGTTCATATGTTAGATGCATGCTTAGGGGTGTTTTACAGGTAGGACTCAGGCACCCGTCACAGCCCATCGATTTGGGTCGTGACATTTAGCACAATGGAAGGCGAGAAACTACCAAACAATTGGAATATATCATTTCTCAAATGCTATTATTGCTGAGGTATGACCTTCTCCCCTTTTCCATTTGTGTTTAAAACTAACTCCTTGCAGGTATTCGATTGAAAACATTGAAGCACCTTTCAGCTCGAAGACCTTTGGTTTTAAAGCATGCCTTGCACTCTTTCCCCTTAGATCGGATTATGTCCCAAATGGGTTTTACCGGCAAGGTTTTTAACGAGAAAACACTTATATGCTACCTAAGGAAAGCCTAACAAGTATTCAAGGCTTCTTTTCAATCAACCTCAAATACTGGGGGACATCACCCTCGGAGGTTGCATTCTCGAAGAAAACAATTCATGCCGAAGAGGGCCTCGATAGGAGAAAGTTGTAATGGGCCAAACGGTCAAATGAACCGTGTCCGTGTAGAATTGTCGAGCCCCCGATGGAAAAACATGTACGCGTATATCAATTATTTGAAGAAGCATTCTTATTATATCAAAACACTTTGTGACTCAAAGAAGTCTATTGTTTTCACATTTATAATTCTACATGAGACGGCTCAAGAGCTAGAACCCAGATGCATCCCGAACACTCGGGGACTGTCATCGATAGTCAACATATCGAGTCATCAAAAAACTCGAACTTATAAGACCTCAAGGAGGCATACTATAACTTATAAGACCTCAAAGAGGCATACTCGAACTCATAAGACCTCAAAGAGTCATCCGCTCGATATAAAGGATACGACCATATAAAAGACTACAGTCATACTAAAGGCTACGACCATATAAAAGACTACAGTCATATGAAAAGTCTACGGCACAAATAATACATCTCGGAGACGTCTGACTTCTGACATAAAACTAAAGGCCTTCAAATACTTCGAAAACCCGATTAGATTAGGCTACCCTCGGTAAAAGCAAATTATAAGGGGCTTCGATAAAATCAAACCTCGAATAATGCGGAGGCTTCGATAATATCAGCCTTCGAGAAAACCTTAAGAGGTATTCGATTATCGTTACACAAAAAATTACAAACGAGGTTCCAATCAATCGAACCTTCGAAAAATTGAACGAATATGAAAACAAAAGACACATGCTAAGGCATACCAAAATTTTCACTAAGCCTTTAGCCGGAAAGAGGGAAAAATAATAACCATTTTAGAGGCCGAATTGGAACTACCTATAGAGCCTAAGGGCCAACCCAAAAATTTGACTGATTGTCTACAACACCAAATTTCGACAAAGCAAAAATTCAACATGAAACGAGGATGAAACAAAAAAGTTATTTCTTTTCAATAGATGATACAAAAGTACATTTACAAAATTCCCACATGGGACCCTTATACAAAAGAAAGAAAAAGAACCTAATTTACTGTCGGGGCCACTTGCTGGGATGTAGTATCCACGGGAGCTACAACTTCGGTAGCCTGATCTTCGGGGGGCCTCTTCATCTTCGTCTCCCTCACTCTCGGAGGCACTGATAGAATCCTCATCGGTAGAGAGCAATGCAGCTCCCTCTTTTTCCAAAGCGTTCACCTTCTCAGTTTCGGAAGAAACGTCAAAGCCTTTGGCATGCACCTCTTCGAGAGTTTGTCGTTGAGACTCCAACCGAGCGTGATTGATGGTACAAGTTAACTTGAGCTCGGCTGCTACAGATATCTCCCGGTCTCAAGCATTTGTAGCATCGGCATCAACCCAATATGAGGACACGAATTCTTCGGCTTCGGACTTAGCCTTAGCAAATTCAGCAACCGTCTCCATTTGAAGCTCCTTGAATTTACGGCTCTCCTCTTTTGCACCCCGTAGCTGGATCTCGACCGATGCCAGGTGTTCCTGAAGAGTGTCCTTTTTGGAGGCCAAGCGATCCATATGCTGCCTCCACCCAAGGGTTTCAGCCTCTTTAGTATAAATCTCCTCCCGCAGTTGCTCCACCAGGTCGGTGTCGGGCCCCCTTTTCCCCCAAGCACTTGTATTGGGGCCCGGTTTAAAAGGGTTTAATGACATTGGTTGGGAAAACTCGTTCCTTTTGGAAAAGGGGTTTATTTATTTGAAGAGTTTCCACATAACGATTTTAAGGTGAGTTAGGGGACCTATTGGGGTTCATTTACAACTAAGTTTGATAACCAGAGACAGGGTAAGGGCTTGAAATTATCCTAAGGGGAATGTGTTAGGCACTCCTCAGGATCCACAAGTGTTGTTCCTGGCCAAATAGCTTTTTTGAATTTGTATGATTAGCAAGTAAACAATTAAGGCTTACATAATAGGGGATTTGGAGATGTTCATAGACTAGGCACATATAAGTTACAAGTTTGATAATGTTTAATAACTAATGGATATTTGAAAAGGATTATAGTCTAAGCCTGTTTATGGGAGTAAGGGGGTATCCTAGGTTTGTTTATAATATGGATCACATCAATTCAATACCCGATATGACACTTCTCAAAGAGGGGCTACACGTGGTATTAGCGCACCGGTCATCATATCCATATCTACCCTTTCCCACCCCGTGAAGATAATTAAAGTGAGTGTTGGTCTCGAACTCTATTGCATGTTATTACCCGTCCCTTCCTATTAGCCCCGAAGGAGTTTAGGACTTCTATCCTATAAAGGAGGTTCTAGGCGGACCCTTAAGTTTTAAAGGTAAAATACTAAAGCGACATATAAGAAAACAGATAGGACTTCAATTAAGGGGAGCATGGAAAACAAATAGAAGGCTCAGGTATACCTCCACAAATAATACACATAAACAGCATGACTCATACACTGTTAAGGTCCATATTCAAATTCCGATCCTAAGCATGGTATCTAAGTGATAACAACAGAGATAGATTTTATTACATAACTCGGAGAGGAAGTCCTAATCAGTTTTGCCTACTGGTTTTAAGCATGGCGGTATTAATCACAAGAAAACAATCCCGATTTTTATTTTTAAGGTTGATTACCTAAGGCTTTCCTAGGCGTGGGAGGATATGCAATAGTTGTTCAGAGTTGTTGACAGTTTCAGGTTGTTATATTAAAAAAAAAACATGCAGTTCTAAATGTTGCAGAATACATAGGAATTTATTACTAGTTATTAGAACAAAGTGACCTGTTTCATACTCAGTAATTAGACTAAGTGTGATTGGACGCTTGTGATCCTAGAACATGATTTCTAATGCAGGAACATGTAGAATAACCTGAAACAGGATTTCTAAATGCATACCACGTTATGCGCAGTTTCAGAATAGGCAGAAATGACATTTTATTTTAATGTTGTTTTACCTAAACATGATTTCTAAGTGTATAGCATGATGACTGCATGAATGACCACTGATCTTAACACATTTATCTAGAACAAAACTTCTGAATGTTTTCAGGACATGTAAGATGCACATAGGAAAGAATCACATTAGTTTGTTTTTAATTTACATTAGAGATAGGGTTTCTAAGTGATGATGAGATGCTAAAAAAATAGTACATATATGGGTCCTAGGCAACATGATATCTAATGCATGGCATGCTTGGCATATATTATACCTAATCATGGCTGCTATTGCACACAGAAGAAAAGTATACCTATGAGCATGATTTCTACCCTTGACTATACTACCACATACATAGTACCCACCCCTTTTCACTATCCAACCCCAGAGTTATTTTACAAATAATTATTACAGGCCATCGGATATGAATTACATAACTAAAATAAAAGAAAATAAGAAGTTAACTATAGGGAGCCTACAGTATAGGCCTAGATATCCATGTCCTTAATGCCAAGATATTTCACAGCCTTTCTCATAATCTGGGTGTGTCAGAGTTTCCTAAAGACCAGAAGGGATCCCAGGCAGTGCTCGCACCCAGATTGCATTGGCAAGGTAGAGTAAGTACAGTGTGGAATGGACAACCTTAGTGTGTCAAAGTTCAGAGGGAGCTCAGGGGGTCCCAAAGCAATGCTCACACAAATGGGGGCAGAACTTAAGGGGTCTAAGAGTTGAGTGAGAGTGCTTGACATAGTTTTGAAAGAAGGTTGAGTAGGAAACAACATTGACAAAAGGAGGTTTGATTGAAATGATTTCATAACAAAAGTTTAAATGAGGAAACAATTTGAAAGAGCATAAACACCAACCTTAGGACCAAACAAGTTCAGCATCACACAAAGGACCAAGAACAGTCCAGCAACCACAAGCAGGGGTGATGGGGTTTGGGGGACAAATACAGAGCATGTGAGGGCAAACATGTAGCAGGCAGAAATATGCATAAGTATACAATCAAAAGTTCCTAAGGGGTTCAGGGAACTGGGGATACAGTAGGGTATAGGATTAGACTAACATAACAGTATCAAACAGTTTAAGACAATAGAGTACACCCTACTTAAACTAATGTACCATACACAGGCATGAAGATTCACATAAAGACAGATTTTAGGTACAGAAAGACATGCTGGTTAGTAAAGCATAACTTGACATGCTAGATGGAATCCATGACTTTAGTTACATGTTGAACAACATAATAGTAAATAGAAGCATATCAGAAACACAATGAATTGCAACAGTAATAGAAACATGTTAATTTGAGAATTGAAATTTGAATTAGAACATACCAGTGAAGTGAAGGCAGTAATACAAAGTAAGAAGTAAGAGATGCGCAATAGTTAGCATTGGCTTGCAGCCGGTTAACTTAGAGTAATAGCAAGTAGCACAGAAGAGAGAATAAAGAGTTTTAGTTTTTAGAGAGAGTTATTGAACCATATTTGTTCGTGTCCTCTAATGAGAGAAGAGTATGCATACATATAGTTTTTAAAGTTGGGTGAAAAGTAAGGTAAAAATGAGAATCAATCAACAATTATGGAACTTGGTATCAATCAGAGTGAAATCAGCCCAAGTACTCCCATAGTTAATGGAGTTATTCAAACAGTAAGTAACAAATAAGGAAAGAGACCATATATAGCTTAAAGGAATATTCAAACAGTGCAAGTATAGAGCAGGTAATTAGGCTAAGTTCGTCAGAGTCTAATTAAGGAAATAGGAACCAATTAACAGTAAGTTAATCATGTGACAAGGTAAGAAATAAACTAAAGGTTGGAAATTAGTAAGAATATCCCCATAGAAAAATCAGTAAAGGTTTTCAATCACAAGGAATCTGGGATTCAAATAATAGAAAATAATACTAATTACTATTGACTTCTATGCATGAATGAAATGAACACAATATAAGCAAAAGAGATAAATCAGGAACCCTAACAAAGTAAAATTGCAGATAATAAGGGATTCGAATAGGAATAACATCAATTAAAGGAAATTAGCATGAATTAAATAGATAATAGGCAAGAAGTCAGAAACCCTAGTAGTGAAATCATACGAAATTAGGGATTCACATGAATCATAAAGTGAACAGTAATGTAAGCGAAAAAGCAAGAAAAATCAGAGACATAGATGAATAACATAGGGTAAAATATGATAGAATCATAAAGCTCATGAGACGCAAACACATATTATCAAAGACAAAATCAGGATTTTAGGGTTTAGGATTAGAAATTAGGGGTTTCAACACAACAACTCAGATAAGATAGAAAAACTTAAATAAATCATTAAAACACAGTAGAGACCTTAGGATAATACTGAAAAGTCATAGAAAAATTGTTTAAAAGGGGTCATGAAACCCTAGTTTGAAAACAAAGAGCCATTTTAGAGAAAATCAGAGAATCTTTGAGAAAAACAACGGAATAGCTCCGAATATAAACAGATCTATAGTAGATCTAAAAGAATCAGAAAGTTTCAAGAGTTAGGGTTTCAAAGAGAACCCAAAAAAGATAAGAAAACCTCAAAATATTATCGGTTTTATCCGGAAAGTCATAGATCTTACTCGAACGGCCGGAGATGGCCAGAAAATGGCATGAAAGGCCATAGGTGGGAGTTGAACCGCTCCAGGTTCACCTGAGGACCTAAGGGTAGTGTCAAACCGGTATGGGATGAAGCAGAGGCTAGGAGATGGTGAGAGGCCATGGTTTCCGGCGAGGGAGGTGGCCGGAGAAGATGGACAGAGTCCATCAGAGAGGAGGGAAGGTGGAAGGTTCTAAAGAGAACCAGAGATAGAGAGAGGAGATAGAGAGACGGTTGAGAGAGAATGGGAACGGGGGAAATGAATGAGGGGGTAGTCATTAGGGGTTAAATTAGGAATGGGGAGATCTGGACCGTCGATCAAATTTGATCAGCGGTCAAGATTGACTTTGAGTTGGGCCGGGTAGATAGGATATTGGGCTTGGGGGTCTGATGTGTTATTTAATTGGGTTAGAGACCAATTTTAATTTAGGCTAGAATTTAAATAAAGATGGCTATTTGTTAAATACCCATTAAAATTAGATAGATAATTAATAAAAATAGCTAGTAATTACATAAAATACAATTAAGGCTAAATAGGTGAAATTAAGGTTATTAACTAGTATTTAAAAACAGGAATGACTGATTATTGAGTAAGAATAGCATAAAATATGTGATTAGGCTATAATTGCAAAGTTATTGTAATTATAGCCAAATAGTGTCAATTTGGCAAACTGTGAAATAATTTGGTCTTAATAGGACCAAAAAATTATATTTTAAGCTAAGATGTGTTTTTGAAATCACTTGTAATGTAATTTGTAATTAATTAATAGAGATAAAACTACTGGATAAATTAAATAAACTAATAAAAATATGGTACAATTATAGAAAAAACCAATTAACATAAAACTCTCACGCCCCAAAACTAAGGGACGGGACCGGCGCCCAACCGGATGAACCCGGTCAAGCGAACCTGATTTTCCTTTTCTACCTAATGCATTTCCCCGTGTTTATATCATATATTATTTATATGAAATAGCAAGAGAAAATCAAAAGCGTGTATTCACAATCATAAAGTCCATTTTTCCTCTTTTAACATTTTAACATTTGATGATCCCAAAACATACACACTAAATACCACATTCCCGATACGGGCCCACGATTACGAGTAAGTACACATCTACCCAAAATATATCTACAACCCACATAGTGTCTACGGAGCTTCTAAGAGTACGGAGAAGAGTACATAGACTTGCCGGCAACAAGGCCCCGACTATATCTCAAAAGAAACAACATATACAAATTGAGTCAACATGGACTACACACAGCCCCGAGAGGAAGTAGGGCTCACCAAAAACTACTGAAGGGAGGAGGAGAAAGCACCACTATCGACGATCGGCGCTACCTGCTACAGAACCACCTACATCCATTTAAAACATGTAGCGCCCCCGACAAAAAGGACGTTAGTACCATTGAATAGTACTAGTATGTATTAACAAACCTATTCCAGATAGGATAAGCATTAACAGTCAAACACGAATCGAGGCATCATACAACAATACACTGAAGCATGGAAAATCACAACAAGAATTACCACATCCCACATCCCGTTTTGCCATCTTTTGGTTAATGTTCTTTTAAGTTTCATCTTGTTATTATTATTACTGAACCACCGTGTCATTGTCACACGGAGTCCGGTCTCAGCCCGACCGGCTAAGCCATCCTAGGTGAGGCCCTCAACAACATCATATCTCATTATCATCACCGTGGCATGTTCACACGGAGTCCGGTCTCAGCCCGACCGGCTAAGCCATCCTAGGTGAGGCCCTCAACAACATCATATCTCATTATCATCACCGTGGCATGTTCACACGGAGTCCGGTCTCAGCCCGACCGGCTAAGCCATCCTAGGTGAGGCCCTCAACAACATCATATCTCATTATCATCACCGTGGCATGTTCACACGGAGTCCGGTCTCAGCCCGACCGGCTAAGCCATCCTAGGTGAGGCCCTCAACAACATCATATCTCATTATCATCACCGTGGCATGTTCACACGGAGTCCGGTCTCAGCCCGACCGGCTAAGCCATCCTAGGTGAGGCCCTCAACAACATCATATCTCATTATCATCACCGTGGCATGTTCACACGGAGTCCGGCACTCGGTCCGACCGGCTGGACCATCTCAACTGAAACAATGAGGCCATAATCAACATCATATCTCAATTTCATGTCTCTATGTGTACGACATGGAGTCCGATCCCGGCCTGATCGGATAGGTCATCTCACCCTAGGATATTCCTCATCATTTCTTTAATGTTTTAGTTCAGGTTTATCATTTTCCATCTTTTGATTCACATCACATATCATTTCACTCTTTGATTCATCTTTTATATAATTACAATCCTTTGGTTCATATTTCATATCAATCCAATCCTTTGACCCATATTTCATATCAATTCAATCTCTTGATTCATATTTCATATCATTTCAATCCTTTCACATCTACCAAACCCATCACATAAGAGGCTTTCACACATAGTAAAAGAGGGAACGTAATGATCACAATTCATACACTCAAATAGCAAACGATATGGTATTAACATGGTACTCCATAAAAGCAAGAATTTCCCAATTTGGCATATAAGGCACATAAATTCTATAGAAAATCAACAAGAGAATCATACCCGGAAAGTGAATACAATGGGTTTATTCTATGAAGATTAGAGTTAGCCATACATACCTGGAGTAGGAAAAATCCGTATAATATTTTTGGCGAAGATTGCACCGTACTCTTTTAGAACCGCAAATTCCCCAGTGCTATAATATTAAATAGTACTCGTATGAACTTCTTGAACCCATAACGTTGCCATTGCTAAACTTATGCTTGCTGAAGCTTTGAAGTGGTTATGACTTTAAGTTATTCTGGAAGTAGCTAAAATTTTAGTGGGTGAAAGGGACTAGAGCATTTTGAAATGCTTTTTACTGTAGGTAGTAGACATAAAACATGGATCATTGCTAAACATGGATCATGCTCGTTTACAACATGTATCCTCCAAGCTATTGCACAATTTTATTCATCTTCACTAATAGAGTTATGTTAGACAATGTGATGTTCTTATAAACCATCATTGAACTTTACCTTCTAATAATGTTACACCTATTTAAAATACTAATGAGTCACTAATTAGAAGGGGAGGGGGCTGCCACGTAGGGGGGTTTTAAACTTATCCAAAATTTGATAATTAATTAACTAATCTCCCACAAAATATCTTTAATTATCCACAGAATTAAGAGTTATCTCAAATTACTAAAAATACTAATCATTTTTAATACATTGTATACATCCTACTATCGTGGTCATGGGGTACCTTGTATAACACTAGTCCATAATTATCGGGTATTGATTTTAGACATGAATTTTTTTTAACGGGTCTTTACAAAAACCCTGATTTTGAAGGTGTATATGCAAATTAAAAAATAATTTGAGGAAAAATTGGGTATCAACAGTTGACCCTCTTTACCCGGGAAGGATGAAAGAGTAATCGGGTAAAGATATGATGGCTAATTTTGACCGAGCGGAACGGCTTGAAGAGATTTAGGCCGCACCCTGGTTTCAAAGTTACCTACATATCCCTGGTTTTACAGGAATAAGGCCGTATATAGTTCAGGAGTCGTCAACGAATTATACCGATGAATGTTTGTACAAGAACTGACGCAACATGTACAAGGTTGGATGAATAAACGGTTTACGGGAATGGTTAGGAAAACAGGAGCGGGACCGCTCCTGCTGGGATAGGCGTTGCTCACAGGATTTCCTGCAAATAAGCACTACAAGCGTATATTGTGCGTAAATTTAAACATGATGCAAGTTCCTGTCAGACTATGAATGCTGTCTTCGAACGGTTAAGGATGACGTCCTTAGACCATGACGTCATGGGCTATGGATTGATTTATGCAGGATTTGCAGGCCATGAAATGATGTTCTCGATTCATGAGGATGGTGCCTCCAAAACATGACGCCTTTGAATAATGATATGCAAGATTGAAAGAGATCCTCAGGCCATGGTATGGTGTTCTTGGGCCATGAAGATGGTGCCTCTGAAGGATGACGCCTTTGGACGAGTTGGCGATATTTCAACCCATGGAAATGCAATAGTATGATGCTGACAAGACAGAGCTTAGTCTTGCATATTAAAGGGCAGAGCTTAGCCCGAAAGGAATATGAAGTAAATAGTGTTTGCGACAGCGCTTAGTCTCGAAAAGTAAGTTGGAGGCAGAGCTTAGCCTCGGAAGGCAGAAAAGTAGCCCTATGCAAAAATACAGATGGAGACAGTGCTTAGTCTCGAAAGGCAGAAAGGTAGCCTTATGCAAAGATGCGAATGCAGATGGAGGTAGAGCTTAACCTTGATAGGCAGAATGGTAGCCTTATGCAAGAATGCAGATGCAGATGGAGACAGTGCTTAGTCTCGGAAGGCAGAATGGTAGCCTTATGCAAGTTGGAATCCAAAATGGTAGCCTTATGCAAGTTGGAATCCAAAATGGTAGCCTTATGCAAGTTGGAAGGCATAAGGGTAGCCTTATGCAAGTTGGAAGGCAGAAGGGTAGCCTTATGCAGGTTGGAAGGTAGATTAGTAGCCATATGAAAGGGAAGGCAGAACAGTAGACTTATGCAAGATGCGAATGCAGGGGAGGTAGAGCTTAACCTCGGAAGGCAGAATGTTAGCCTTATGCAAGAAATAAAATGACAGTAGAGTTTCTTAGCTGATAGCAGATTGTGGCATTGTGAGTATTGCGAGAATTGTGACTACAAAGCATTATTTTCATGTGCTGATAGCAAACGTCGACAAGTGCAACGGTTTTGATAATTTTATTTTGAACATTGTTTGTCCCCTGGGCGGACAATATGTTTAGGGATCTGGCAACCCTAGTGCCTGCATCCAAAGAAAAATTGTGAGTTCTGTAAGGGGAAGGTTAGTTCGTATCCCCGCTGGCTTTGCTTGACTCGTTCGACTTGATCTGATGATACTGTTCGTATCATTGGGGTAGCGTTTGCTAAACAAAGTTGTTTTAAAAATAAGTATGCATGATTTTGTAAAAGTATGACATAATGTATAATTAATTAAAAAAATAGCTTTTAGATGAACCGATGACCGTGATGTGGCTCGAGACATTGCAACCTCTCCTGCTACGGATTTTTGAGGGTCCTCCTCAAAATTCTGCCCCAGTTTGATGGGTTGATATTTCTTACTGTTGCTCGTGCGGCGATCGGCTGAAATTGCTTCAGAATTTTGAGGGTCCTCCTAAAAATTCTGCCCCAGCTTCCAATTGCGAGGGAAAATGAAAGTTTTATGGAATTGTGACCGAACCCATAGGGCTGCCTACGTATCCCCTCTTAAACGGGAATCAAGTTAGGCGTAGTTCAATTTGCAACATTGAGAAAGTAGAAAGATTACACATAGTAGCTCTTGACTGCGTATGAATTGATTGGCTTTGGCCAGACTTCTCCATCCATTTCTGCAAGTATGAGGGCTCCTCCTGTCAGCACTCAGTGAACCATGTATGGGCCTTGCCAGTTGGGAGAGAACTTCCCTTTGGCCTCATCTTCATGTGGAAAGATTTTCTTTAACACTAGTTTCCCCGGTGTGAACTGTCTAGACTTGACTCTCTTGTTGAAGGCTCGGGTCATTCTGTTCTGATAAAGTTGACCGTGACATACTGCATTCAACATTTTTCCGTCTATGAGGGCCAGTTTCTCATAACAGTTCCTTACCCACTCTGCATCGCTGAGCTCAGCTTCTAGTATGATCCTTAGGGAAGGAATTTCTACCTCGGCGGGAATAACGGTTTCTGTGCCGTAAACCAGCATATAGGGAGTTGCCCCTGTAGACGTGCGGACTATGGTGCGATATCCCAGTAAAGCAAGTGATAACTTCTCATGCCACTACTTGTGATTTTCTATCATTTTCCTCAATATCTTCTTGATGCTTTTGTTGGCGGCCTCTACAACTCCATTCATCTGAGGTCGGTAAGCTGTGGAATTCTTGTGTTTGATTCTGAAAGTCTGGCACATAGCCTTCATCGGGTCGCTCTTGATATTGGAACCATTGTCGGTGATGATTGACTCCGGAATTTCAGATCGACAAACAATGCGGTAACGGACAAAGTCTGCCACGACTTTCTTAGTTATTGATTTGTAGGATGCTACTTCGACCCACTTGGTGAAGTAATCGATTGCTACTAAGATGAACCTGTGCCCGTTGGAGGCGGCAGGCTCGATTGGTCCAATAACGTCTATTCCCCAAGCGGCGAACGGCCAAGATGATCTTGTGCCATTAAGCGCGTTTGGAGGTACCTTTATCATGTCTGCATGTATCTGACAACGGTGGAATTTCCGGACATACTTGATGCAGTCTGTTTCCATAGTCATCCATAGGTAACCAGCTCGTAGTATCTTCTTAGCACAAACAAAACCATTCATATACGGGCCGCATGCCCAAGCATGGATCTCTTCTAATAACTTGGATGCTTCCTTTGCGTCGACACATCTTAATAGTCCTAAATCGGGTGTCCTCCTATACAGGATTCCTCCACTGTGAAAGAAGTGGTTGGAAAGTCTCCGAAGTGTGCATTTCTGAGTATGATTTGCAAGTTCTACGTACTCTCATTTCGCCAAGTATTCCTTGATATCATGAAACCAAAGCTTTTCATCTGCCTCTTCTTCGACATGGGCACAGTAAGCTGGTTGGTTATGGATCTTCACTGGGATAGGATCAATGAAATCCTTGTCTGGATGCTGTATCATAGATGATAGAGTAGCCAATGCATCGACGAACTCATTCTGGATCCTGGGGACATGCCGAAATTCTATCTCGTGAACCTCTTTCTTAATTCCTCTACCTGGTGCAGATACGGAAATATCTTGGAGCTATTGGTAGCCCACTCTCCTTGTACCTGATGTACCAGCAAATCTGAATTACCAATCACTAGCAGCTCTTGGACGTTCATGTCAATGGCCATCTTGTGTAACGACCCGACCGGTCATTTTGCGTATTCGGACCCCGTTCTCCTAAATGGAACTTCCCGCATCGGCTTATTGATATTTATGACTTGCAGGGATGGGTGGTTCGGGATTCAGAAGTGTTTAGTGCAGTATAGGAGCACTTGGTTCCTTAAGGTTGGCTTTTAAGGCGAAGTTTGACTTCAGTCAACATTCTGAGTAGCTCGGAATCAAGTTCCGACAGTTCCGGTAGCTTCGTATGATGATTTTGGACTTGTGTGTATGTCCGGAATGGGTTTTGGATACCTCGGGAGAGTTTTGATGCAAAATAGCGAAATCGAGTTTCCTTAAGTTCATAATTTGGTTTGGAACGTGTTTTTGTTCTATCGAGGTCCGAACGGAAATTCGAGACCAGGAATAGTTCCGTTAAGTCATTTATGAATTGCCTACAAAATTTATTGTCATTCTGAGTAGTATAGGTTGGTTCGGCGCATTAGAAGCGAATTCATGAACTTAAAGTTATTAAGTTTGATTCTAAGGGGTTTTGATGGGTAATTTTGGGTTTTAGTGTTGTTTTGGGTGTTCCGAAGGCTCGAGCGAGTCCGTAATATGATTAAGGACTTGTTGGTATAATTTCACGGGGGCTCGGGTGGGCCCAGGTGCCTCCCGGGCACCAAACGAGGCCAAAAACCAGTACGCTTAGCTGCTGGTGGACCTGAACTGGTGTGACCGCAGGTGCGGTTGCCCAGTCGCAGGTGAGAGACTGCTCTTGCGGTCAAGGCATCGCAGGTGCGACCCCGGGGGAGAAGGCCCAAGATCGCAGGAGCGGATCTGCAGGTGCGACCCCCAGCCTCCTTGCTCACTTGCGCTGTGCGAGACCGCAGGTGCAGTCCTCGAGCCGCAGGTGCGAGATCACTGAAGGCAGTGAGCTCCTTTTAACACGGGACTTAGCCATTTTTCACCATTTCTTCTTCACCATAGGCCATTTTTAGAGCTCACAAGAGGGTATTCGACCTTGCTACGAAGAGGTAAGTAACTTCCACTTCTATGTTGGTTTAACACATTAATTACTAAGTAGATTTACACCCCAATTAGTGTAAATCAAGGGTTAGAGTGGGAAACCTAGGGTTGATGAATTTTAGAGAATTTCACCACTTGTCTACCATGAAACCATGCAAAAATCATATATTAATGATCCTTAAGCTATGGGTGAGTGCTCTGTATGAAAATTTCCGGAACCCGAGCATGTGGGCCCGGGGATGTATTTTTGGGAATTTTCAAGTAGGATGAATTAACTAAACTAATAGGAGAATTTCATACTCTTGAGTGTATATTGACGTATTTATATATCATTTGACTAGTTTCGAGTCCTTGGGTGACGAGTTGGGAGTTTCGGGCGCGTTCTTGACCCGTGAAGTAGGTTCTACGCGAGGTGAGTCTCCTTTCCAACCTTGTAAGAGGGAATTGTCCCCATAGGTAAATGTAAATAATTGAATTATCCTTATTTACTGGGGCTACGCATGCGCAAAGTGACGAGAGTCTGTGCGTAGCTATTACTATGTTATGTTGGGTAGAATTTAGGATTCACAAGCATGCCTTTATGTGCCTTACCCGTATCTTTACATGTGTTCCTAGTTGCTTATTATCTCTGAATTTGACATGAGGGTATTAGGAAGTTATGTGTAAGTTTAAATGCTTAAATCTCTGTTTTCAAGTATAATCCATGATAAATTCCTGAATTTCCTGATAATTCTTTGTATGTATACGAGCACCCGTGTCGCATGTATGATCCGTGAGCGGGGTAGCCTTATAATTATGTCAATCGCGTCGCATGATCGATTCGTGAGCGGGGTAATATATGCATCTATGGTTCGAGTCGTTCGACCATCGGCAGTGCACATTTATTTTTTTGCATCTCGTCAACCGTACGCTTCGACACACTATGTGCTATGTATTTGACTGAGAGTCTTTTCATTATTAAATAAATTGCTCATTGTGCAAGGGGAACTTGAGACTTTTTTGATAATTGTTATGTGACTCATGAGAATAAATTGCAATTTTATGTACTTGATACTTCATGCCTTAGTGATCTCCATGACTACTATCCCTTTCTAGACTTATTAAATTATATTATTGGTTATTGACCCTGGTAAGTATCACGTCTAACTCTCATCACTACTTCTTCGAGTTTAGACGGGATACTCATTGGGTACATATTTTTTTGTATGTACTCATGCTACGCTTTTGTACTTAATTGTACAGGTTCTGAGGCAGGTGTATCTGGTTATCAGACCAGAGTGCGATCTCGAGGGCATATCTGGACTTGACTTCACGGTGAGCTTCTCCCCCTGGCGATCCTCAGCAGCACTGTGGAGTTATCTATTATTTTGGATATTTCTGTCTATTCTCTTCAGGCAGTAGTACATTCATTTTGTCTAGTCTTTTATATTCTACTAGTCGCATGTGGACTTGTGACACTAGATATTTTTACTACACTGTACATGTTGGCACATGGTTTTGAAATTTCATTTAGTTATTTTGTCTCGCTTAATCGCCTTCATTTAATGATTTTTCTTAACTTAAAATTTGGCAAGTACTTAAATATCCTATTAAGTGAAGTAACTTCTGTAGTGAACTAGTGTTGGCTTGCCTTAATCCGGTGTTGGGCGCCATCACGACCTAAGTAGGAATTTGGGTCGTGACAACATGGTATCAGAGCTCTAGGTTCACGTAGATATTTCAAGTCACATGCAAACCTAATAGAGTCTTGCGGATCGATACGGAGACGTCTGTATTTATCTTCGGGAGGCTATAGGGTGTTAGGAAACCTCTCTATATTTATATTCTATCGTGCAGTCGATGGTTTACTAAATCTCGTTCTTCTATTCTCTCACAGATGGTGAGGACTCGTGCAACTGACAATCCTGACGCGGGAGATGCCGCTACCCCCGCCGTCTGAGGTCGTGGCAGAGGCCGGGGGAGGGCGCCGCCCCGAGGTAGGGGACGAGGGAGTCCCAGAGTTGTTCCATTAGCACCCCTAGCGGATCCAGCAGAGGATCCCATTACTGAGGAGCAGGGTGAGGTGCCCCCAGCAGATCTAGCTCCGATGTATTTCATGACTGCACCAGGCTTCCAAGAGGTCATGGGTCGTATGATGCGGTTCATGGACACCATGTCCCAGGCTAGTCTATTTCCAGCAGATCCTGCCACTTCTCAGGCGGGAGGGGGAGTCCAGACCCCTACCGCCCAGGCTGCAGGTGAGACTGCAGCATTGCATCATACCCCAAGTACACTGCTTGTGGGCGGAGCACAGCCGGTAGTAGCAGCACCAGAGCTCAGACCCGCTGCGGATGGTGATCCGCATAAGCTACTCGATAGATGGACTCGATTGCACCCTCGTGTCTTCGAAGGTGAGAGGGGCGAGGATGCCCAGGACTTCATTGATAGGTGCAGGGACAGACTGCATAACACGAGGATTTTGGAGTCTCATGGAGTTGATTTCACTACTTTTCAGCTAGAGGGCAGGGCCCGCAGATGGTGGCAGTCATTTATCCTTGGTTGGCCAACAGTTTCCCCTCCTCTCACATAGGAGAAGTTCACTCAGTTGTTCCTAGACAGGTATATTCCACCCTTAGAGAGGGAAGAGTTGTAGTATCAGTTTGAGCAGCTGGAGCAGGGGCAGATATCGGTGACAGACTACAAGGCCAGGATTTTTGAGTTGTCTCGTCATGCCTTTATGATTCTTCCTACTGATGCTGAGAGAGTGCGGAGATTTGTAGCTGGGCTGCACTCAGGTATTTGGGCCAACATGGCCCGAGAGGTGAATATGGGTACTCCCTATTAGCTTGTGGTCGAGATAGCTCGTCGGATTGAGGGTTATCGATCGAGAGGCAGAGAGCAGGAGCAACAGGACAAGAGATTTAGATTTTCTGGAGATTTCAGAGGTTCCCCAGGCAGGGGCAGGGGTCAGTTCAGCAGAGGCCAGCCTAGCAGGCCTCCATCTTCAGCTCCTCCACCACCTCCCCGTGGTGCTCCAGTGAGGCCTTATATCAGCGCCATGCCGGAGAGTTCTTACCGCCCACCAGCCATTCAGGGTTACTCCGGCGGGTATTTAGGTCATCAGGGGTCTTCTAGTCCTTACTTCAGTGCCATGCGAGATGGTTCTCACCGTCCCCCAGCTATCCAGGGTTCTTCTTCAAGGCAGCAAGCCATGCCACCAGTGAGGTGTTATGAGTGTGGGGAGTCAGGCCATATGAGGAGGACTTGTTCCAGGTTTTGGGGCAGGGCTGTTTAGCAGAGTTACTAGCCTACATACTCAGCACCGGCTCCCCGTCTACCCAAAGGTGGAGGACAGGTTAGTAGAGGTCGTCCCAGAGGTGGAGGCCAGGAAGGGAGAGCTCAGCTAGCTCCTATTCAGTTCAGCGGAGGTCAGTCTTCAGGTACACCAGCCCGATTCCATGCTATTCCGGCCCGAGCAGATGCAGTGGCCTCATACGCCGTGATCACAAGTACTATTTCAGTATGTGGTAGGGAGGCATCAGTGCTATTTGATCCAGGATCCACTTATTCATATGTGTCAACCTTATTTTCTTGTTTTCTGGATGTTCCTCACGTGTCCTTGGATTCTCCTATATATGTGTCCACTCCTGTGGGCGATTCTGTGGTGGTAGACCGGATCAATCGGTCTTGTGTGATCACCTTCTGTGGGTTCGAGACTAGAGCGGACCTCATGTTGCTCGACATGGTTGATTTTGAGATTATCTTGGGGATGGATTGGCTATCTCCCTATCATGCCATCTTGGATCGCCATGCCAAGACGGTTACTTTAGCCGTGCCTGAGTTGCCTAAGCTGGAGTGGACAGGTTCCTCAATTAGTGTAGCTAGTACAGTTATTTCCTTCCTGAAGGCTCGCATATGGTCGAGAAGGGTTGTCTGGCGTATCTTGCTTATGTGCGGGACACCACCGCCGAGTCTCTAACGATCGATTCGGTGCCAGTTAATCGAGAGTTTGCTTATGTCCTTCCTTCAGACCTTCCAGGCATGCCTCTGGATCGTGATATCGATTTATGTATTGATGTAGCTCCAGTCACTCAGCCTATTACTATTCCCCCGTACCGTATGGCTCCGAAGGAATTGAAGGAGCATCTTGAGGAGTTGTTGGCTAAGGGGTTTATCAGACCAAGTGTATCGTTGTGGGGTGCTCCAGTTCTATTTGTAAAGAAGAAAGATGGGTCTATGCGGATGTGTATCGATTACCGCAAATTGAACAAGGTAACTATTAGGAACAAGTATACACTACCGCGCATTGATGATTTGTTTGACTAGTTGCAGGGCGTTTGGGTGTTTTCTAAGATTGATTTGAGATCGGGGTATCACCAGCTGAATATTCGAGCCTCGGATGTTCCGAAGACTGCTTTTCGTACGAGATATGGCCATTATGAGTTCCTAGTGATGTCCTTTGGCTTGACTAATGCCCAACAACATTCATGGACTTGATGAATAGAGTGTCCAGGCCGTATATTGATTCCTTTTTCATTGTCTTCCTTGATGACATCTTGATTTACTCACGTAGCCTGGGCGAGCACGAGTAACATTTGAGAGTTGTGCTCCAGAACTTGCGGGAACAAAAGCTATATGCTAAGTTCTCCAAGTGTGAGTTCTGGTTGGATTCCGTGGCATTTTTGGGGCATGTAGTATCCGGATAGGGTATCAAGGTTGATCCTCAGAAGGTTGAGGCAGTTCAGAGTTGGCTGCGTCCTACTTCAGCTACAGATATCAGGAGTTTCTTGGGTCTAACATGCTACTATCGATGATTTGTGGAGGGATTTTCATTCATCGCAGCCCCACTGACTAGATTGACTTAGAAGAATGCCCCATTTCGATGGTCTGACGAGTGTGAGGCCACCTTTCACAAGTTCAAGACAACATTGACCTCAGCACCAGTTCTAGTATTGCCTTCCGGTTCCGGGATGTATACAGTGTATTGCGACGCTTCACGCATTGGCTTGGGATGTGTGTTGATGCAGGAAGGGAGAGTGATTGCTTATGCTTCGCACCAGCTGAAGGTTCATGAGAAGAATTATCCGGTGCACAATTTGGAGTTGGCGGCGATTGTTCATGCTCTTAAGATTTGGAGGCATGACTTGTATGGGGTATCTTGTGAGTTTTATACAGTCCACCGCAGTTTGCAACACTTATTCAAGTAGAGGGATCTTAATTTGAGGCAGCGCATGTGGCTTGAGTTGCTGAAGGATTACGACATCACCATTCTTTATCACCCGGGCAGGGCGAATGTGGTAGCAGATGCTTTGATCAAGAAGGCGGAGAGTATGGGTAGTTTGGCTTACATTGCAGCGGAGGAAAGACCTCTAGCCTTGGACATTCAGTCCTTGGCTAACCACTTGGTGAGATTAGATCTTTCAGAGCCTCGTCGAGTTCTAGCTCATATGGTTGCTCAGTCTTCATTATTTGGGGAGGTCAAGGCTAGACAATATGATGATCCGTGTTGCAGAGCTACGGGATACAGTGGTTCAGGGTGGTGCCAAGGAGTTTACTATTGGCGAGGATGGTGTTCTGAGACTTCAGGGTCGTTTGTGTGTTCCTAATGTTGATGGCTTGAGGCATAGGACTCTAGAGGAGGAAACAGTTCTCGGTATTTTGTTCATCTTGGTGCTACGAAGATGTATCGTGATTTGAAGCAGCATTTCTGGTGGAGACGGATGTAGAGGGACATTATGGAGTATGTGGCTAGGTGTCTTAACTGCCAGCAAGTTAAGTATGAGCACCAGAGACCAGGAGTCCTACTTCAGCAGATGCCCATTCCTGAGTGGAAGTGGGAGCGTATCACTATAGACTTCGTGGTTGGGTTGCCTCGGACTTTGCGAAAGGTTGACGCGGTTTGGGTCATTGTGGATAGATTGACCAAATCGGCCCATTTCATTCCTGTAGCTACTACTTAAACTTCTGAGAGGCTAGCCCAGATCTACATCCGGGAGATAGTCTGGCTACACGGTGTGCCGGTGTCCATTATATCAGATCGAGGTCCTTAGTTCACCTCGCACTTCTGGAGAGCATTGCATAGTGAGAAGGGTACCCAGATAGATCTCAGCAGAGTATTTCACCCTGAGACTGATGGCCAGTCGGAGCGTACAGTTTAGATATTAGAGGACATGCTTAGGGCATGTGTGATTGACTTTGGAAATCAGTGGGACCAGTTCTTGCCTTTGGCCGAGTTTGCCTACAATAATCGTTATCAGTCCAGCATCGAGATGCATCCATTTGAGGCTTTGTATGGTCGGCGATGTTGTTCTCCTATCGGGTGGTTTGAGACTGGCGAGGCTAAGTTATATGGCACCGACCTGGTGAAGGATGCGTTGGAGAAAGTGAAGTTGATTAAGGAGAGGCTTCGCACAACACAGTCCCGACAGAAGAGTTACGCAAATTAGAGGGCGTGTGATGTAGTATTTATGGAGGGAGACAAGGTATTGTTGAAGGTCTCGCTGATGAAGGGTGTTATGAGGTTCGGGAAGAAGGGCAAGCTGAACCCGAGGTTTATAGGTCCTTTCGAGCTATTGAGGCGCGTTGGGGAGGTTACTTATGAGCTTGCTTTACCTCCCAATTTATCAGGGGTTAATCTGGTCTTTCATGTATCCATGCTCCAGAGATACCACGCTGACTTCTCTCACGTGGTTGATTTCATCACTATTCAGTTTGATGAGAGATTGGGCTACGAGGAGGAGCTAGTTGCTATTTTTGATAGACAGGATCGTCAGTTAAGATCCAAGAGAGTTTCTGTCGTAAAGGTCCAGTGGAGGGGTCAACCGGTCGAGGAGGCGACTTGGGAGTACGAGGAGGACATGCGGAGCAGATATCCGCACCTATTCAGCACTTCAGGCATGATTCTAGACCCGTTTGAGGACGAATGTTTGTTTAAGAGGTGGAGAATGTAATGACCCGACCGGTCGTTTTGCGTATTCGAACCCCATTCCCCTAAATGGAACTTCCCGCAGTGGCTTATTGTAATTTATGACTTGGGGGGACGGGTGGTTCGGGATTAAGAAGTGTTTAGAGCAGTATAGGAGCACTTGGTTCTTTAAGGTTGGCTTTTAAGGCCAACTTTGACTTCGGTCAACATTCTGAGTAAACAACATCATAATCGAGTTCCGACAGTTCCGGTAGCTTCATATGATGATTTTGAACTTGTGCGTATGTCCGAAATGGGTTTTGGATAACTCGGGAGCGTTCCGATGCCAAATAGCGAAATAGAGTTTCCTTAAGTTCATAATTTTGTTTGGAACATGTTTTTGTGCTATCAAGGTCCAAACAGAATTCCGAGATCAGGAATAGCTCCTTTAAGTCATTTATGACTTGCCTGCAAATTTTGGTGTCATTTTGAGTAGTATAGGTCGGTTCGGCGCATTAGAACCGAATTCAAGAACTTAAAGTTCTTAAGTTTGATTCTAAGGGGTTTTGAGTTTTAGCGTTGTTTTGGGTGTTCTGAAGGCTCGAGCGAGTCCGTAATATGATTTAGGACTTGTTGGTATAATTGCACGGGGGCTCGGGTGGGCCTAGGTGCCTCTCGGGCACCAAACGAGGCCAAAAACCAGCAGCCTTAACTACTGGTGCACCTGAACTGGTGTGACCGCAGGTGCGGTTACCCAGTCGCAGGTGCGAGACTGCTCCTGCGGTCAAGGCCTCGAAGGTGTGACCCCAAGGGAGAAGGCCCAAGATCGCAAGTGTCTACCTAGGTCCGCAGGAGTGGATCTGCAGGTGCGAGATTCCCTCCGCATGTGCGACCCCCAGCCTCCTTGCTCACTTGCGCAGAGCCTTGGCTCGCAGGTGCGAGACAGCATGTGCGGTCCTCGAGCCGTAGGTGCAAGATCACTGAAGGCAGTGAGCTTCTTTTAACACGGGACTTAGCAATTTTTCACCATTTCTTCTTCACCATAGGCAATTTTGAGAGCTCACAAGAGGGTATTCGACCTAGCTGCCAAGAGGTAAGTAACTTCCACTTCAATGTTGGTTTAATACATCAATTACTAAGTAGATTAACACCCCAATTAGTGTAAATCAAGGGTTAGAGTGGGAAACCTAGGGTAGATGAATTTTAGAGAATTTAAACACTTGTCTACCATGAAACCATGCAAAAATCATATATTAATGATCCTTAGGCTATGGGTGAGTGATCTCAACGAAAATTTCTGGAACCCGACCATGTGGGCCCAGGGATGTATTTTTGTGATTTTTCAAGTAGGATGAGTTAACTAAACTAATAGGAGAATTTCTTACTCTTGAGTGTATATTGACGTATTTATATATCATTTGACTAGTTTCGAGTCCTTGGGTGACGAGTTGGGAATTTCGGGCGCGTTCTTGACCGGGGAAGTAGGTTCTACGCGAGGTGAGTCTCCTTTCCAACCTTATAAGAGGGAATTGTCCCCATAGGTATATTTAAAGAATTGAATTATCCTTATTTGCAGGGGCTACGCACGCGCAAAGTGACGAGAGTCCGTGCATAGCTACTACTATGTTATGTTGGGTAGAATTTAGGATTCACAAGCATGCCTTTATGTGACCTAACCGTATCTTTACATGTGTTCCTAGTTGCTTATTATCTCTGAATTTGACATGAGGATATTAGGAAGTTATGTGTAAGTTTAAATGCTTACATCTCTGTTTTCAAGTATAATCCATGATAAATTCCTGAATTTTCTGATAATTCTTTGTATGTATACGAGCACCCGTATCGCATGTATGATCCTTTAGCGGGGTAGCCTTATAATTATGTCAACTGCGTCGCATGATCGATTTGCGAGCGGGGTAATAGATGCATCTATGGTTCGAGCCGTTCGACCCTCGGCAGTGCACATTTATTTTTTTGCATCGCGTCAGCCATACACTTCAGCATACTATATGCTATGTATTTGATTGAGAGTCTTGTCATTATTAAATAAATTGCTCATTGTGCAAGGGGAACTTGAGACTTTTTTTTTTATAATTGTTATGTGACTCATGAGAATAAATTGCAGTTTTATGTACTTGATACTTCATGCCTTAGTGATCTCCATGACTATTATCCCTGTCTAGACTTATTAAATTATATTATTGGTTATTGATCCTAGTAAGTATCACGTCTACCTCTCGTCACACTTCTTCGAGTTTAGACGGGATACTCACTAGGCACATATTTGTTTACATGTACTCATGTTACGCTTATGTACTTAAGTGTACAGGTTCTGAGGCAGGTGTATCTTGTTATCAGACCAGAGCGCGATCTCGAGAGCATATTCTAGACTTGACTTCACGGTGAGCTACTCCCCCTGGCGGTCCTCAGAAGCACTGTGGAGTTATCTATTATTTTGGATATTTCTGTATGTTCTCTTCAGGCAGTAGTACATTCACTTTTTCTAGTCTTGTATATTCTACTAGTCGCCTGTGGACTTGTGACACTAGATCTTGGCACACGTAGCAGACACTCTAATATTTTTACTACACTGTACATGTTGGCACATGGTTTTGAATTTTATAGAGTTACGTTGTCTCGCTTAATCGCCTTCATTTAATGATTTTTCTTAACTTAAAATTTGGCAAGTACTTAAATATCCTATTAAGTTAAGTAACTTCGGTAATGAACTAGTGTTGGCTTGCCTGACTCCGGTGTTGGGCGCCATCACGACCTGAGTAGGAATTTGGGTTGTGACATCTTGAGCCCTAAGGTATAGGCTTCATATTCGTCCATATTGTTGGTGCAGGGGAATCTGAGTTTGGCGGATACCGGATAATGCTGACCGGTTTCTTATATTAGGATGGCTCCAATGCCAACTCCCATGAAATTCGTCGCTCCATCGAAGAGCAGCCTCCGACCGTCATAGGATTCTGCGATGTCTTCTCCTATGAATGATACCTCTTCATCAGGAAAATACGTTTTTAGGGGTTCGTATTCTCCATCCCAAGGATTCTCAGCAAGATGGTCCGCCAATGCTTGTCCCTCGACCGTTTTCTGAGTCACATTGATAATGTCGAACTCACTTAGTAGTATTTGCCACTTGGCTAGCTTGCCAGTGGGCATGGGCTTCTGAAAGATTTATTTCAAGGGATCCATCCTTGATATAAGATATGTTGTGTATGCACAGAAGTAGTGCCTCAGCTTCTGGGCTACCCAAGTCAAAGCACAGTAGGTGCGTTCTAGTAGTGAATACCGAGCCTCGTATGAAGTGAACTTCTTGCTGAGATAATAAATAGCTTGTTCCTTCCTTCCTTTTTCATCGTGCTTCCCCAGAACGCAGCCGAAGTCTCCATCTAACACTGCAAGGTAGAGTAAAAAGGGTCTACCTGGCTCAGGTGGTACTAGGACTGGTGGTGTTGACATGAATTCATTAATTCTATCGAAAGCCCTTTGGCAATCATCGGCCCATTTGGTTGCGGCATCCTTCTTCAGGATCTTGAAGATTGGCTCACAGATGACTGTAGATTGTGCTATGAACCGGCTGATGTAGTTAAGACGTCCCAAGAAACTCATCACATCTTTCTTGTTCTTTAGCGGTGGTAATTCTTGAATGGCTTTGACCTTTGACGGATCCAGTTCTATCCCTCAGCGGCTGACAATTAACCCGAGCAGTTTACCGGCAGGAACCCCGAATGCACACTTCGCGGGATTCAGCTTCAGATTGTATTTCCGCAACCTATTAAAGATCTTCTTCAAGTCTTCTATGTGATCAGTGGCTTTCTTGGATTTGATAATAACATCATCCACATATACCTCAATCTCTTTGTGTATCATATCCTGGAAGATAGTGGTCATAGCCCTCATGTAGGTGGCCCCTACATTCTTTAGGCCGAACGACATTATCTTGTAGCAATATACTCCCCATGGAGTAATGAAAGTCGTTTTCTCAGCATCGTCCTCATCCATCCAGATCTGATGGTAACTAGCGAAGCAATCCACGAATGATTGTAGCTCATGCTTGGCGCAATTGTCAATCAGGATGTGTATATTTGGCAAAGGAAGTCGTCCTTCGAACTGGCCCGATTGAGATCCCGGTAGTCGACACAGACTCTGACCTTCCCATTTTTCTTCGATACTGGCACAATGTTGGCTAACCATGTCGAGTATTCCATTACCCTAAGAACCTTAGTGTTGATTTTCTTGGTGACTTCTTCCTTGATTTTTAAGCTCATATCAGGTTTGAACTTTCTGAGCTTTTTCTTTACCGGCGGACACATTGGATTGGTTGGCAGTTTCTGAGCCACAATAGATGTACTCAGACCAGTCATGTCATCATACGACCAGGTGAATATGTCCTCATACTCCTTTAGAAATTCTGTGTATTCTTTCTTTTCTGACGACAACAAATGAATGCTGATGCGAGTTTACTTGACATTTTCTAAGTCTCCTAAGTTGACAATTTCGGTCTCGTCCAGGTTGTAATTAGGTATGTTCTCAAATTTCTCAACTTCTTTGACAATATCGTCATGTATATCATCTTTTTCCGAATCAATGTCCGTTTGTTGCATTGCCTCATTGCATGTCACAGTCATTGGTTCATCAAGAGAGGTAATAGTAATGTTGTATAGGTATAGTAATGAGAGAAAAACGATAGCAATATATATTGATTCATAAGAAAATTAAAAATGTTTTTGATAAATTGAATAAATGTTTTGAACATTGAAGATCTTATTGCAGGAATTGAAAAATGCGAAAAGAAAATCATTTAGTAAAAACAATGAACAATGCTTGTTTTAGCCTTGCTACCCCGAGGCTCGTCGGGCTCTGGATGTTCTGACGGTCCAATTCTTGAGATATGCCCCTCTGCTCACGGCCTGTGTGGAAGGGGTTTCCTCCCCCTCCTCCTCGAGAATAACACAACAGTCCATGCCACTGTCCTCTAGAAATAAGTTCCTCAATGCTGCAACTTCCTCTTCTTCCTCTGATCCATAGATAATGCCGACCTGCTGAAAGGTCTGCTCCAGCTGTGGTATTGGCTGTTCCAAAGGGTAATAAGGACCGCGCCAAGGTGACGACCAGTTCTTGAATTCTTCCCAAGTATATTTGTATCCTAGACCAAAGGTGGTGCCATGTTTCTTGATTTTTTGGGTTTGTAGATTCCTTGGAGTATGGAAGGTGTTACATTATGTTGGGAGGGTTTGGTTCTTTGGTGGAGTGGCGTGATGTTGAGGTGCGGGATGATTTTGCTATTTTGGGATATTTTGAGGAGGTGTAGGATTTTGAGCGTTTGGGAGGTTGACGTCTGGGACGCTGAGGATGAATGACAAGTTTGCCAAATTTCGAACATGATCAAGCTCTTCTTAGAACTTCAACAACTTCTGTTCAAGCTGTCACATATTCTTGTTTGGAACCCGAATACCCTTGCCATCAGTGGCCTCTACCCGTTCAATCGTGTTTTCCTTTCTGATGTTGCTTGAATCTTCCATTTTCTTTTTGCCTTTGCCTTTAGGAGGACTAGGAGGAGGAGTGGGTGAAGGGACCCTGGATCTTGTGAGATAAGATAATGATGCCAGAGTGCACGAACTAACCTTTGGGGAGGGGAATAAAAGAAAGAAAACAAAAACAAGAAAAACAAAAGGTAGTCAAGTTAGCGAGGATTATGAAAAAGTATTGCAGTATTTAAACACATAGTACGAAAATCTAAAGTGCGTCCTAATTTGAGAACCTCTTTGTGCCTGAATTAGGCCTAGCGACAAATTGATTTGGAGAACTTAAAATGCTAAATCCCTCATTACATTGATAAAAAATAGACGAATCCCAAAATAACACTAAATAAACAAGAAATAAAGGTCACTAATGGTCATTGGCCTTATTACTTTAATAAAGCGAAAAAGTAAATTCCTATCTACTTGGTCCCAGAAGGGCCTTCCCCAGACTCGGCATTCTTGGCTCCCTCGAAAAAATTCCCCAGCTCGTGAAGTCCCAGCAGTAAGTACGCTCTTGCTAGATGTCCACCTTCGGTCCCTTCAGCCTTTTGCCAATCCTCAACCCTTTTGATGAATTTTCCTTCCAGCTCGACTATGCCTCTCTCTAAGTACCCTAGCCTCTTGTTGGTACTGATGGCCATGTCTTTCCATTCCTCAATCATCTTCTTGTTGGACTCATGTATTTCTCGGTGCTCGCTCTCGCATTCACGGATCCTTTTGCGCAGCTAGTTGTATTTGACCTGCGCCTTGGCCTTTTCATCTATAATCCTGTGGCCTCGAACGAACCCAGGCTTGCCCAGACCACCCCAATTGTCTTCCAACCATCCCGAATAGAAAGGGGAGCAACCGACGTGATATCTGTCTGGCTCAATGGTGGATTTCTCCATTACGATCTTGCAGTGCCACATGTGTTGGGCTTGGAACTTGTGAGGACTGTCATCATTTTGGAAGTCAGCTGGAAAATGGCTCATCTCGTCGACCCTTGGTATGACTTGCTTCCTACCTTCTTGTCTCATAACCCGGAGAGGGACGTAAGGGTATGTTCCTCTCAGACCAATCAATATCAGGAATGTTGCATCTCGGGACCGGGCGATGAACTCTTCTGTTGGAAACCATTCGAACATCCATTGGACTTGCTCTTCAGTAAGATTATCAAAGAGCTCAACCCATTCTTTGGCATTCTCAGGTTGAGAAAACATGTCAGGGATGTAGGTCATTCGCTTTGGATGGTGGAAAGAGATGTGGTCATTCCACGCCCTTCGTTGAATCTCTTATCGGTATTGGCCCTTTTGGAGATGTTCCAAAAGCCAAAGTTGTAGTAATAAATTGCAACCCTTAAAGTGTTTTGCTCCTCTTTGGCATTTCTCTGAGGCTCGATATATGTCTGAAATGATCATGGGCACGATGCTGAAGTGTTGCCCACCAATTCCCTCCATTAGTGTCTTGGTTACCATAGCCAACCTAGTATGGATTCTTTCTTTCTTCATTGGAAATATGATTAGACCCAGGAAGCAAAACATGAAGATGAATACCCTACTGTGGATGTGTCCCAAGTTTGTGATGGCAAATTCATCATGGAAGGTACGGTATGATTTGCTATGGCCGTACCTTTCATACAGGTAGTCAAAAGGAATGTGCGATTCTTTCAGGCATTCCAATTCTGTGTTCTTCTTCAGACCCATCATTTTTAAGAAATCCTTGCCTGTGTGGTTCTCAGGCATTAGCAAACCCGGAGTTTCCCAAGCTAGACCGGTCGATCCTCCCATTTCCTCTAACAAAGGTGTCATTTCGATGTCCCCGAAGTGGAAGACGCCCATTTCGCAGTCCCAGAATAGAGTAACAACCTCTATCATCATGTTGTTAGGCTAGATATCTAGGAGGGATGGTAGATTACCCAGATATTTCTTGACGAGGGTTTTGTCACTGGAATGCAGATCTTCCCACCAACTTAGTAATTTTGGGTGGATATTGGTGACCATGCCAAATCTAGAGACTTCATGCCTCATATTTTTGCAAGGTAAACAAGGTTAGGCCCTTACCCCCACAAGACTCGACTATTTAACATCAACAATTAGCCTGCAACATTTAATTCTCCAAATAAATGCACAGAAGGTTGTGATGTCCATTTGGGTTTATGGAAACCCAGTGAACTTTTGGACAAGGCTATATTAAAGGCTATTGTGCGGACAACACGTTATCTTGGCTAGGTTTGACCATGATGCATGCAACAGGATAATGGAGTAAGGTTTTCTATGGGGTTTTAGACTGGTACCCTTGAGTGGACGACTCAAGGGGGGAAGGCACAGAACCGTCGACTGCACTAGTGATCGACTAGTTTTACCGCAAATAAGCCGTTTAGAATTTAAGGGGTAATTATATAGGAAGGGAGCAACCACTCATCAAGCGTTGCTATAGGATTTTGTTTGGCACAAGTGGAGTATGAATGTTGGATCATGAATAATGCAATAAACAGTAAACATGTAGTCACATATTTGCACGTTTATGAAAGCAGTAAATACATCAGTTTATAATTTAAAGCGGTTACAAAGGAAGGAAACAAGAAAGATATGTCAGTTACTTTTGAGAGAAATTAAATGCTTAAAGGAAATAAACAAGTAATTTCACATAGGAAGATGTACAAATTCACAAAGCTTGAAAATGGTAAAAGCTTGAAGTCCCCAGTAGAGTCCACATGTTATCGTGCCCCCTTTTTCCCCAAGCACTCCTTTCGGGGCCCGGTTTAAAAGGGTTTAATGACATTGGTTGGGACAACTCATTTCCTTTGGGAAAAGGGTTTATTTATTTGAAGAGTTGCCACCTAACGATTTTAAGGTGCGTTAGGGCACCAATTGGAGTTCATTTACAACTAGTTTGATAACCAGAGACAGGGTAAGGGCTTGAAATTATCCTAAAGGGAAGGTGTTAGGCACCCCTCAAGATCCACAAGTGTGGTTCCCAACCAAATAGCTTTTGTGAATTTTTGTGATTAGCAAGTAAACAATTAAGGCCCAAATAATATGGGATTTGGAAATGTTCATAGCCTAGGCACATATAAGTTACAAGTTTTAAAATGTTTAATAACTAATGGATTTTTGAAAAGGATTATAGTCTAAGCTTGTTTATGGGAGTAAGGGGGTATCCTAGGTTTGTTTATAATATGGATCACATCAATGCAATACCCGGTATGACACTCCTTAAAGAGGGGCTACACGTTGTATTAGCGCATAGGTCATCATATCCATATCTACCATTTCTCACCCCGTTAAGGTAATTAAAGTGAGTGTTGGTCTCGACCTCTATTGCATGTTGTTACCCGTCCCTTCCTATTAGTCCCAGAGGAGTTTAGGATTTCTATCCTATAAAGGAGGTTAGGCGGACCCTTAAGTTTAAAAGGTAAAATACTAAAGCGACATATAAGAAAACAGATAGGACTTCAATTAAGGGGAGCATGGAAAACAAATAGACGGCTCAGGTATACCTCCATAAATAATACACATAAACAACATGACTCATACACAGTTAAGGTCCAAATTTAAATTCCGATCCTAAGCATGGTATCTAAGTGATAACAACAGAGACAGATTTTATTGCATAACTCGGAGAGGAAGTCCTAATCAGTTTTGCCTACTGGTTTTAAGCATGATGGTATTAATCACAAGAAGACAGTCCCAGATTTTATTTTTTAAGTTTGATTACCTAAGGCTTGCCTAGGCGTGGGAGGATATGAAATATTAGTTCAGAGTTGTTGACAGTTTTAGGTTGTTATATTCAAAAAAAAACATGCAGTTCTAAATGTTGCAGAATACATAGGAATTTATTACTAGTTATTAGAACAAAGTGAACTGTTTCATACTCAGTAATTAGACTAAGTTTGATTGGACGCTTGTGATCCTAGAACATGATTTCTAATGCAGGAACATGAAAAAAAAACTTGAAACAGGATTTCTAAATACATACCACGTAAGCAGATTTGGTTCCCTCCCTTCTCTCTAGAATTCAGCGTCTAGAGAGAGAAAGTTACGTTCTTGATTTTTCCGGCCAAGATGGCCACTGCCACCGGCGGCCAGCCACCACCAGTGGCTGGGCTGCCCCCACGACCCCACCCAGCGTTTCCCAGCCCTTTTCGAGTTCAAACGACCCCCCACAAGCTATGGACTACGCTAAGGCTGTAAAGCCAACATCGAAAAGTACTGCTGTAAACAAGCGAATTAATGCTGTGGATCCAATTCCTATCAGGAGAGCCTCATTTTTACAACATGAGCCTTTAATTGAGTTCATGGAATCTGAAGTTGACCGTATGAATGTCTTGGAAGGTTTGAAATATGCAGTTGTATGTAAATTTTCATACGGTTGGCCTGAATTAAGTGAATTACGTAGAACAATTCCAATTCAATGCGGAATAAAAGGTGAATGCAACATTGGTTACCTACGTGATCGTCATCTATTAATAAGGCTATCTTTGTGGCAAGATTTTATAGAGTATACCTCAAAAATTGTTTATTATGTGAAAGACAAGAATGGAAAAGAATTCCAGATGAGGACACTGATCTATGACTCAAAATTTAAACCCGGTGAAGAAACTTCAAAAGTCATGGCCTGGATCTCTTTTCCAAACCCGTTATCTACTTTTTTTGTTAAAGAAGTCCTTTTTTCTTTAGCATCAGCAGTGGGTAAGCCTTTACATCTGGACCTAGCTACTATTAACAAAACAAGACCTAGCTGTGCTCGTGTGAAGGTGTTAGTTGATCTACTGGCTGACCTCCCAAAGAAGATCAGAATGAACATACGACATGATACTACACAGGAGATTCGAACAGAGTGGATAAATATAAAATATGACTATCTCCCTAAGTACTGTTGTGAATGCAAATTACTAGGACATGACATGATGGAATGCTGGAAATTACATCCAGAACTCATGGCTAATACTCCTGTACCAGATGCGAACACCAAAGGCAAGGAGGTAATTTCTAACAATGCTACCACTTACAACACTGGTCCTATTCTAATTCTATCTAGTGGAAAGGTTGTGGGAAACACACAGCAACAGTGGAAAGAAGTTCGAGATTTAAGAAACAGGAATAGGGGAAAACAAGTTGAGGGTAATGAAAATACAGGTAAAGAAATAGTACCAGCTGGTAAGCAGACTACAGTCATGCCTCAGCAGGTACACGTTACAAACAAGTTTGCACTACTGGAGGATGCAAGTACACAGGCACATGGGAATAATCAGCTTGCACTTGTAGATAACAACAGTGTACAAATTCAAGACCCTAGTGAATCAAATCTGAATGAAGCAGCACCAGCTTTCAAACCCAGATCTCCTGCAAAAGATAAAGGAAATAAAAGTCAAAGGGGTAATCAACATACAATTGGGAAGAGTCTCAACTCAACAACTCCTATAACTAAGCAAGGTGTAATAAATGAGGGTGAAAAACAAGGAGACACAGGTGTTAGAGAGCAGTTATCTGAGCAGCAACTAAGGGAATCCACACAACAATGGGTCCAAAGAGCTTTTCAGGGAACCCTAGTTGCTACTAACACCTCTGCCCAAGAGGTACCAACACAGGACACTAGAGTCAACATTCAACTGGAGCAGAATGAACATGATGATCAAGTTGCAGACCCAGATTTTGATCAAGTCACAAACAAGGACAAATTAAATTGGCAAGGAGGAAGATTATGGTTGAATCAAAGAGAGGTAGACTCAGGAGAGGGAGAGATACCAGATGACATGCCAATGGAAGAAGAAGATGAGGCAGAAACAGTAGAAGAAGAAGACCAAAGTGTGAATGACATACCAAAATCTACCCAAAACAAGGAAGAATTAATTGCTGCCAAGGGGAAAGTTACTACTGTTGTTAATCTGGAAAACACACAGGAAAAGGAAAAGGGGGATATGGTTGATAAAGGACCAGATATACAGGTTATAGAACCAGGAGGACCAGGTCGAGGTGAGGAAAGTGAAGGTTCTGTCAGTAAAGGAACTAAGCCAAGTAATACACCTAAAGAACAAAGAGAGGATGCTGACATTGGTACATTAAAGTCAGCCAGGAGATACAGCAACAGGGCCTGAAACAAACTATAACTATTGCCAATACAAATGATGAAATGGTGCAAGGTGCAGATAAGTCAAAGGAGGGGGAGGAGAATGCACAACAAACACTTAAGGACCTTGATGAAGAATCTTGAGCCCAGAACCTCTTAAATGTGGCCAGGAAGGGAGATCTTTCACCCAGACACATTGAAGAAGCTAAATCAGAAGCAAAAGGGAGAAAAAAATCCAACAAACAAGGCCCCACAATTCCACCAAGGGGGGTACAAACAAGAGGGAAAATATCTAAATCCAAAAATCAATAAATTGATGCACTTATTTGGAATGTTAGATCAGTCAACACAATGCAAGCATTTGAGAGGTTGATTACAATGCATAGACAGAAACACTTTGAATTTATTGGCATAATGGAACCAAAGCATCAGAAAAACAAGTTAGAAAGGTACAGGAGAAGAATAGGCTTGAGTCAAGCTGTTGCAAATGTATCTAATAAAATCTGGGCTTTTATTGATGAGGTGTTTGAAGTAACAATTGTGTATGACTTGGTGCAACAGATGACCTTAAAGCTATACCATACAGAAACTCACATTGAACTAATGTTGACACTAGTATATGCTAAATGTGATGCAATTGAGAGGATTGAACTATGGGATTCACTATATGCAATGTCCAGGGACATGACTACACCATGGCTAGTGGGGGTGACTTCAATGCCATCTGGGATGAAGAAGAAAAATATGGAGGTCTACCAGTGCACATCAATGAGGTAGATGACTTCAGGCATTGCATGAACACAAGCAACCTAACTGATTTGGGATTCAAGGGGAGTATCTATACATGGTGGAATGGTAGGTCAGAGGAAGATTGCATTTTTAAAAGGTTAGATAGGTGCTTTGGGAATGCAGAATTGCAAGCCACATTCCCAGGGCTGGAAGTCACACATCTCTCCAAGATTGGGTCTGATCATTTCCCAATGTTGTTGAAGTGTGACATAGAAGCATCCCCAATTATCAAACCTTTTAAATTCCTCAATTTTTGGACCAAACATGAAACATTCAGGGATGTGGTTAGGGAGAACTAGAATGCTGATTTCATGGCTAATCATTTCACTCTTTTTAACTTTAAATTAAAGAAAGTGAAAAGGGCCTTGTCCATTTGGAGTAAAGCAACCTATGGGGATATCTTTCAGAAAATAGCCAGTCTTGAGGAATTGGTACTGATGTATGAAAGACAGTTTGAGGAGAGGCCAACTCAAATAAACAGAATCAGATTACAAAAGGTGCAAGCTGAGATGATCAAATACCTAGAAATTGAGGAGCAATTTTGGAGACAAAAATCTGGTATGAAGTGGTTCAAAAATGGTGATAAAAACACAAAATTCTTCCATGCACAAATTAATGGAAGAAGGAAGAGGTTAAAGCTGACTAGGATAAAAGACAGTGGGGATAATTGGATAGAGGAGGCAGAACTGATTGCAGAGGAGGCTGTAAAATTCTATAAAGACCAGTTCACAGAGACTGTGATTCCTACTGATTTTAGTATCCTAGACAATGTGACTTCTATGGTTAACCTGGAGCAGAATGAGAATGGCTATGCCTACCACAGAAGAAGTAAAACAAGCTGTGATGGGACTAAATGCAAATTCAGCAGGTGGGCCAGATGGTTTTACAGGAGCTTTCTATCATACTTGTTGGGATATAATTGGACAAGATGTGGTGGCTATGGTTAGAGCCTTTTTCTGTGGGCAGCAACTACCAAAGTATGTGACTCACACAAATTTGGTGTTATTGCCTAAGAAAAAGGAGATCAGTACCTTTGCAGATTTGAGGCCAATTAGCCTTAGCAACTTTGTCAACAAAATATTTTCCAGAGTGATTCATGAAAGAATGTATGAACTGTTTCCAACTCTAATTTCAGAAGAACAAGCAGGATTTGTGAAGGGAAGGAGCATAGTTGAAAATGTACTACTTACACAGGAAATCATAACTGATATAAGATTGAGAACTAGATTTGGAGATAATGTGGTGATAAAGCTGGACATGGCCAAAGCATATGATAGATTGTCCTGGTTGTTCCTAACCAAAATGCTAAGGAAGCTAGGCTTTGCTGAAAGTTTCATTGGGCTGATTTTTTATTTGGTTGGGAATAATTGGTACTCAATTCTTGTTAATGGCCAGGCACATGGATTTTTCAAGTCAACTAGGGGGGTGAAGCAGGGTGACCCACTATCACCAACCCTATTCATAATTGCAGCAGAAGCACTATCAAGAGGCCTCAATGCATTGCATCAGGACAGGAGATTTCATGGATTTGGGCTGCCAAAGTGGAGCCCAAAAATCAATCATTTGGCATATGCAGATGATACTATAGTCTTTTCTTCTTCTAACCCAAGGTCACTGAGATTAATTATGCAAGTCCTACATTCCTATGAAGCAGCATCAGGGCAGCTGGTTAATAAAGCTAAGTCAGCTATCTATATGCATCACTTGACTAATGTGGAGGTAGTAAGGAAGGTGGAGAGGATTACAGGCATAGGGAGTAAGGAATTTCCTTTCACATACCTAGGCTGCCCTATCTTCTATGCTATAAGGAAAATGGACTATTATCAATATCTAATGAAAAAGGTGATGGACAAGCTACAGTCCTGGAAAGGCAAATTGTTATCCATTGGGGGTAGGGCTGTCCTGATTGCTAATGTATTACAATCTATTCCAATCCACTTATTATCTGTTGTGAATCCCCCTAAGAATGTAATTAATAGGCTGCATAAAATCTTTGCTAAGTTCTTTTGGTGCAGCGACATAGGAGGGAACACAAGACATTGGGCATCATGGACTACCTTATGCATGCCAACAGAAGAGGGGGGTATTGGGTTCAGATCATTGCATGATGTGGCTAATGCACTATTTTGCAAGCTTTGGTGGAACTTCAGGACTAAGCCTAGCCTATGGAGCTCCTTCATGAGCCAAAAGTATTGCAAAAAGCTTAATGCAGTAGTGGTGCCCTGGATATATGGTTCACATGTCTGGAGGAAAATGCTTGAATGTAGAGACTTGATAGAGCACCAGATACTATGGAAACCAAGAATGGGGTCAGCCCTTTTTTGGTTTGACAATTGGACAGGGTTGGGAGTGCTATATTTTCTAGTACCATAGGATTTTGCCATTGATGAAGAAGTACAGAATGTCTATGAGTTGGTAGAACAAGGTGCTTGGAGACAAGATAGGTTATTGGAGTTGTTGCCAGATGACTTAGCTAGGCATATAATTGACAATGTTCCTGTACCAGAATTGCAAACACTTCTGGATACACCCTATTGGATGCTAGAAAGTAGAGGGCAATTTTTAGTAAAATCAGCATGGGAATACATTAGAAGAAGGGAGCATCAGAGGGAGGCATATAAAATGATTTGGGTCAAAGGACTACCTTTCAAATTTTCCTTTTTTATGTGGAAAGTTTGGAAGGCAAAGCTACCTTTGGATGATTTTATGAGAAGGCTGGGGTACTTTATGCCCTCCAGATGTTGGTGTTGTGCACAGCCAACTGAAGAGACTTTGGGACATTTGTTTTTCACCTCAAATGCAGCCTCAACAGTGTGGAAATACTTTCTATCTAGGGCAGGTATAAGGTTAGAAGGACTTAATCTGCATCAGGCAATTCCCAAATGCTGGACAGCCCAAGTTTTACCAAGAATGAAGCCAATTATGCAAGCTCTTCCATCTTGCATTGTGTGGGAGCTTTGGAAGTGGAGAAATAGTTGGAAATATGGAGATGTTGTGTCAGTAAATAGAGTGATCTATCAAGTTACAACAACAATCCAGGAACTAGTGCAACTAAGGAAACCTGGTTTAAGGGTTCCTCACAGGTGGCATGACATTCTGATACTACTGCAGAACTACACACCAAGACTGAAGTTTGAGAAGGTGCTATGGGAACTACCAGAGGAAGGTTGGATAAAAGTGAATATAGATGGGGATTGCAGAGGTAATCCTGGAAGAAGTTCTATTGGATTCTGTTTGAGAGATGAAAGATGAGACCTTATATATGCTAGTGGAAGTGAGATTAATGAGGGATCAAATAATTAAGCTGAGGCATTAGCTATTCTGGAGGCTTTGAGAATGTGCAGGGAGATGGACTACAATCTAATTTGGTTACAGACTGACTCACTGCTCATTAAAAATGTGGTGGAAAGAGTCTGGGAACCTCCTTGGAACATAGTTCATCAAATGGAGGAAATTTGGAGACTTAAAGAGGGGTGCAGCCTTAGAGTAACACACATCTATAGAGAAGGCAAAAGGTTGGCAGACCACCTGGCTAATTATGCATTGGATCATGAAACTATAGAGTGCCAGGGGTTTTGGGGCTTGGACACAATGGGCAGAAGAATACTTAATGATGACAAGGGATAATGCGCATATCTAAGAGTAAGAGTAGCAAGGAATTGATGACACAGATGAAGACATGCAGAAGAAGGAATGGGGGACAGGAGGATACTTACTATCATGTTCAAACATGTAAACGGGAGAGCATGGTAACACAAGGTTTTACTAACATTGTTTGCTTTTTTTGCAGGTACCAAAGTTGAGTGGTTGTCCTATGTCCTAAGGAAACTCCTATTGGTGGTATTAATGTTTTACATTCATTCCAAGGGAGGGACTGAGGGACTAGACAACTACTTGATAGCATGGAGACATCAAAAGAGGATAGTACATAATCCTATAATGCTCAGAAAGTCTAATCGAATTGAGCAGGAGAGGGTTACTGGACAGCTGAACAAAACAAAATGATACTGGGCAAATTTGTTGGAGCTAATCTACCAAGCACTAGGGGGAGGAAAAATCACATGCATTTGGGAGGCAAACACACAATGGAATCAGACGATACAACTCAATCAAGGGGAAACTTCTGGGCACAAAGAAGAAGCAGTACCTGAGACTTGGTCACTAACACAAAGATTAAGCCATAGAGTTGACTCAGCTGGAGTTAAAATGACCTTCAAATGCACAGACAGGAGGATGTTTTTCCCTCAAAACCATGAAAGAGCAGAAATCCAATCAGTGATAAAATGGAAAATGCCAGGACATAGCAAAAAAATAACAGATGAGCTCAGCTCGAGTTACTTACCAGTTCATCGGCGTGGATTTGTAACAGTTGAAGCCATGGAAGTCGATGTGAAGCAGCTCGGGCAGGTGAGTGAAAAAATAAGAAAAATCAAAGGGGTGAGAAAATGGAAACAGCCACGACACAGCAAAAATGAAAAAGATACCCTCAGATCGAGTCACTTACCAGATCGTCGGAGTGGATCGGGAATAGGTGCAGCCATGGAAGTTGATGGAATGAAGCTCGGGAAAGTGAGTGGGGAAATATCAGGAAACAAACTTCTGAGGAGATGGAAAGTACCAAAACACAACAGAAATGAACACAAGATCGGAGCGAGGTACTTACCAGCTCATATGCGTGGATCTAGAAGAGTCACAGCCATGGAAACCGATGTGAAGAAGCTAGGGCAAGCAAGAGAGGAAATAGGAAGATACAAAGTGGTGAGAAACGGGGAAAAACTAAAAATCAACATAAATCAAAGTATTGAGCTCAGATTAGGACACTTACCAACCCATGGGAGTGGAATCTCCACTGTCATGAAGAAGGAGCTAGGGCAAGAGAGTGAGAGATTAGGAAATGAAATGCCTAAGTCTAGAGGCTTCTATAGGTATATGAGAGTCACGTTTGGGTTGTCTGAAATTAAGGGAATTGGGCTCAGGAAGTGGGCCAGCTTGAAAGTGGTTACGACTGCAAGAATAAAGTGGAACTGAATGGGGATACAACTGAACGGGAATATTATGAGTTTTGGGCCTACTGGGCTACTAAGGCCCAATACATTCATCTGCCCATGACTAATATGTGTGGCTATGAGTGCAACATCACTTTTATAAATAAAGGGGCCAAGACTGCAATTGGAGGAAAGGAATTGAGAGATAATGGGCTAGCCAACAGCCCAACTTTTAGGAGAGTAGACATTAGTTATAACTATATATTGTGTAATATCATTATTGGGCTTCACAACCCAATTTTGATAGTAGGCCAAATGTAGTTCTTTTTTTACAGTCCACTTGTAGGACAACATTCAATTTTTTTTTCTTTTTTTACTATTATTATTAATAAAACAACTACTAGGTACCCAACCTAGTAGTTAAATTTGCTCCAAAAAAAAATACATACGACGTTATGCACAGTTTCAGAATAGGCAGAAATAGTGTTTTATTTTAATGTTGTTTTACCTAGACAGGATTTCTAAGTGTATAGCATGATGATTGCATGAATGACCACTGATGTTAACACATTTATCTAGAACAAAATTTCTGAATGTTTTCATGACATGTAAAATGCACATAGGACATAATCACATTACTTTGTTGTTATGTCGTTATTTACCTTAGAGATAGGGTTTCTAAGTGATGATGAGATCTAAAAAAACAGTACATATATGGGTCCTAGGGAACATGATATCTAATGCATGGCATGCTTGGCATATATTATACCTAATCGTGGCTTCTATTGTGCACAGAAGAAAAGTATACTTATGGGCATGATTTCTACCCTTTACTATACTACCACACACATAGTACCCACCCCTTTTCACTATCCAACCCCAGAGTTATTTTACAAATAATTAATACAGGCCATCAGATATGAATTACCTAACTGAAATAAAAGAAAATAAGAAGTTAACTATAGGGAGCCTACAGTATAGGCCCAGATCTCAATGTACTCAATGCCAATATATTTCACAGCCTTTCTCATAATCCGGGTGTGTCAGAGTTTCCTAAAGACCTCAAGGGATCCCGAGCAGTGCTTGCACCCATATTTCATTGCCAAGGTAGAGTAAGTGCAGTGTGGAATAGACAGCCTTAGTGTGTCAAAGTTCAGAGGGAGCTCAGGGGGTCCCAAAGAAATTCTCACACAAAGAGGGCAGAACTTAAGGGGTCTAAGAGTTGAGTGATAGTGCTTGACATAGTTTTGAAAGAAGGTTGAGTAGGAAACAATTTTGAAAAAAAGAGGTTTGATTGAAATGATTTCATAAAAAATGTTTAACTGAGGAAACAATTTGAAAGAGCATAACACTAACCTTAGGACCAAACAAGTTCAGCATCACACAAAGGACCAAGAACAGTCCAGCAACCACAAGCAGGGGTGATGGGGTTTGGGGGACAAATACAGAGCATGTGAGGGCAAACATGTAGCAGGCAGAAATATGCATAAGTATACAATCAAAAGTTCCTAAGGGGTTCAGGGAACTGGGGATACAGTAGGGTATAGGATTAGACTAACATAACAGTATCAAACAGTTTAAGACAATAGAGTACACCCTACTTAAGCTAATGTACCAAACACAGGCATGAAGATTCACATAAAGACAGATTTTAGGTACACAAAGACATGCTGGTTAGTAAAGCATAACTTGACATGCTAGATGGAATCCATGACTTTAGTTACATGTTGAACAACATAATAGTAAATAGAAGCATATCAGAAACACAATGAATTGCAACAGTAATAGAAACATGTTAATTTGAGAATTGACATTTGAATTAGAACATACCAGTGAAGTGAAGGCAGTAATACAAAGTAAGAAGTAAGAGATGCGCAATAGTTAGCATTGGCTTGCAGCCGGTTAACTTAGAGTAATAGCAAGTAGCACAGAAGAGAGAATAGAGAGTTTTAGTTGTGAGAGAGAGTTATTGAACCAGATTAGTTTGTGTCCTCTAATGAGAGAAGAATATGTATATATATAGTTTTGAAAGCTGGGTGAAAAGTAAGGTAAAAATCAGAATCAATCAACAATTATGGAACTTGGTATCAATCAGAGTGAAATCGGCCCAAGTTCTCCCATAATTACGGGAGTTATTCAAATGACAAGTAAAAAATAAGGAAAGAGACCATATATAGCTTAAAGAAATATTCAAACAGGGCAAGTATATAGCAGGTAATTAGGCTAGGTTCGTCAGATTCTAATTAAGGAAATAGGAACCAATTAACAGTAAGTTAATCATGTGACAAGGTAAGAAATAAACTAAAGGTCGAAAATTAGTAAGAATATCCCCATAGGAAATCAGTAAAGGTTTTCAATCACAAGGAATCAGGGATTCAAATAATAAAAAATAATACTAATTGTGTGCATGTGATTTTTACCTACCGTATAATTCTACAAAAAATTCAATAAATTATTTAGTTTTATGGTTTTATTGAATTCCAGTGCTATTTGTGAACTGATTTTGCATTCCATTAATCATAATTCCTCTTTTAAATTTATAAACAATTTAAAGCGGCATAATTAGGTGTGTAACCTTAATTATTATTTTTACTAATAACGAAAATATAATAAATTAGTTTAAATGTTTAATTTCTGGATTTAATTACTTTGTTTTAACAAATTGTGGAACTTGTTCTCTAAATGACTAGGAGTATCAAATTAAATATTTTTACTCTTAATTAATTGATTAATCAGTGTAAAAATTGGACAAAATTAAGTTAGAATGAATTATTATATATATTTTTAGCTTAAACCTAATTTAAATTAATTGATTAATTGTGAAATCAAGCCTAAAGTCGGACCTGGGCTGATTTGCCCAGGCCCAAAGCACCTCTACCCGCCAGAAATACCCAGCCCAATCCTATCTGTATACCACACCCAACGACCCAGCCCATTCCCTTCTAACCCATCTGGACCCCTGTTACGCAAAACGACCCCGTTTAAGTAAAGGATTAAATCCTAGCCGTTGATCTATCTAGATCCAACAGCTGGGAACTGATCGTTATTAAATATATAAGTGTCTTAACCACCCCCATACCCCCATTTGACCCCTAAGTATTACACCCACATTCTTGTCCCTCTCTCTTCTCTCTCACCCACCGGACTCCGCCTTGAACTGCCTGTCACGACCCAAAATCAAACCTCAGGTCGTGATGGCGCCCAACACCGGGTTCAGGCAAGCCAATACTCGAATTAGTAAGAATTATCTATATTTAATTAAGAATTTTAACATGTGCCAAGGTTTAAAGCTCAAACATTAACTGAAAAGGGATAATTAGCCAGTTTAACCAAAAGCAGTCATAAAGAGGTACCGGCTAATATATATACAGTCCCGTAGTCCATAATAACTACCGCGTATGTGTCAGGAACTAGTTTCACAAGTCCTATGGGAAACTAGCAGAATATACAAAAGATATACTATAACTATCCCACTGTCTGGAAGAAATAGATGGGAAATAACAAAAGAAACTCCATGGTGCTACCAAGGATCGTCAGGAGAAGCAGCTCACCGTGAAGTCAGGTCCAATCTATACTCAGAATCGAGCTCCGGTCTGATAACCAGATGCACCAGCTTCAGAACCTGTACAATTAAGTATAGAAGCGTAGCATGAGTACATAATAAATATGTACCCAGTGAGTATCCCGTCTAATCTCGAAGAAGTAGTGACGAGACGTCGACTTGACGCTCACTAGGGTCCAACAATATGAATTAACAAGGTACGGTAACAGCCGTAGGCATATGAGGATGATAAAGATAGTAAACATTTAAGGTGATTGCAGTTCAAATAAATTCTGTAAGAAAAATAACAATTACTACTTCTTTTTCCCCCACAAATCTGTCATTTCAATATCCATGAAATCATTAACAATTCAACATGCGCATACGGGATAATGACAACCGGCCTAAGACATCATCATAATCATATATGTGCATTGTTGAGGGTCGAACGGCCCGAACCATGATATATCTTTCAATCTGCCGTGGCGTACGGCCTGCTCCCATGAGAGTGGGGGAAATAACACTCCGCTCGCGGAATGTAAATTTCGAACCGGTCACATGCACACAAAATTTCCTTATAAATTACTTTCCAGTGAAAAATTCCTTTTAAATTACCAAATTCCATGACCTCGGGAATAAAGCTACATATAACATGAATTCAAAAAGCATATATTTCATTTCGAGGAAGAATATAAGGCATGATATGGGCCTAACTACCCGGACACAACAATAATAGCCGCTACGTACGGACTCTCGTCACTATGTACGTACGTAGCCCCGAAAACATTTAACACATAGCATTTAGATCACCTATGGGGACAATTCCCTATTACAAGGTTAGAAAAGAGACTCACCTCGTGCCAAACCTACTCCCCGGGTCAAGAAAGCGCCCGAAACTCCGAACTCTACACCCGAGGACTCGTAACTAGCCAAATGTTGTACAATTATATCAATTCATGTTCAAAGTATGGAAATTAATCTATTTATTCAATAAATTCATCATTCTTGAAGAAATCCCAAAATTCAACCCCGAGCCCGCACGCTCGAATTCCGAAAAATTCTCGAAGGAATCACTCACCCATAGACTAAGGATCGTTAATATACGATTTTTACTTGAATTCATAGCAAATAAATGGGTAATTCATCAAATCTTCACAAGCCATAGGTTACTACCCGAATCTTGATTTTTTTTCCACTAATTAAGTAGGTAATTTAACTAGTAATTCATGAATTAGACTAACTTTTGGGTGGAATTAACTTACCTTACAGTGGTTGGTCATCGAGTCCTTATCCAAAGCTCTCAAGGTCTTTTAATGGAGGAAAAATGGGGATGAAAATGAAGACTCCCGTATTTAAAATAGCATACTGTCTACAGTGTTTTCGCACCTGCGGCTTAAGGACCACACCTGCGGTCTCGCACCTGCGAGCAAAAGCTCTCACCTGCGGAACTGGACGAGGGAGGATGGGGCCGCACCTGCGGAGTGGAGACCGCACCTGCGGCTCCGCTCCTGCGAAACTTGGTCCGCATTTGCGAGGAATGGCCTGGACACTGGTTTCCGCACCTCCAAGGCTTGGACCGCAGGAGTGGTCCCGCACATGCGGCTGGGCAACCGAACCTGCGATCACACCAGATCAGGTGCACCAGTTGCATTTTCAGCTTGTTTTTGGCCTCGTTTAGTGCCCAAAGGGCACCTGGGCCCACCCGAGCCCCCGTCCAAATATACCAAAAAGTCCCAAATCATAATACGGACTCGCTCGAGCCTTCGAAACACTCAAAACAACGCTAAAACTCAAAATCACCCCTCAAAACCCCTAGAATCAAAACTTAATAACTTCAAGTTCTTGAATTTGATAACAATGCGCCGAACCGACCTATACTACTCGGAATGACACCAAATCTTTTCAGGCAAGTCATAATTGACATAACGGAACTATTCCCGATCTTGGAATTCCAAGGACCTCGATAACACAAAAACACGTTCCAAACCAAATTTCAAACTTAAGGAAATTCTCATTTCAACATTGGGCGTCAAAACGCCCTCGGGTCATCCAAATCCCATTCCGAACATACGCCCAAGTCCAAAATCATCATATGAAGCTACTAGAACTGTCGGAACTGAATCCTGAGGTTGTTTGCTATAAATATTGACCGAAGTCAAACTTAGCCAAAAAGGCCAACCTTAAGAAACTAGGTGTTCCTATACTGCTCTAAGCATTTCTGAATCCTGCACCACCCGTCCTCGCAATTCCTAAATCATAATAAGCCTCTATGGGAAGTTTCATTTAGCGGAATAGGGTCTGATAACGTAAAACGACCGGTCAGCCGAAAATCGACTTCGGCGGCGGAGCATCACTAATCAAGACCAAATTTTACCCAGTCAGTATCCTCCTCCTCCTCAATCATCTCTTACCATTTATTTCACAAAAAAACCGCTCAAATTTCTTCAATTTCAAATTTGGAAAACGGAAACCCTAGTTTCCACCTACCTGTCGATTTGAAGGTCTCCAATAACTCTCACTTACATGAGTCAATAGCTCTTATTAAGGGCTATTGATTCATGTGGGTTTGAGTTATTTTCCAACCCCGCCGAAATCCGGCCAAGGTCCGACGACCTCATGTTTTCTGGTCAAAATCCCTCAAACGGGTATCTCCCTACTCCCTTGTTATCTATTATTGTTTCCCTTAAATTATGATCATGAACATCACTGTTTTCATACTGTTTTGTCGAAATCATTTTTTTAATATTCATTTTTTTTCTCTTTTACTGTTTTCCTTGTTTAATTTGGATTTGATTAGGTCAAAACCTTGAATGTATCTCATGCTTCGATTATTTGGTTCCCGTTGATTAATAATAAGGGTTTTTTGATAATCGATGTATGTATTGTTCTAGGTTGTTGTGTTTGATTAATTCAAATAGTCAATATATCGTGTTTGTTTCGTTAGTAAGCATGTTAGTTAGGATTTATTATTTTTCCCTCTAGGTATTACTGATTTTTCCTTTTTCTTTCCTGGTTTTCTGTTATTTGTTTAATAATCCATGCATGTTAATTGGTTTCGAGATTTGTTGAATGATCACCAATTGATTTCAGTTTGTTAATTACTTAGAGTTTCAGGAATGCTTAGTATATTTTAAAAGGTGCTTAATCATTGTGGCATGACTTAATAAGGATTATCATAAATAGTAGACACCTAATCGTATTAATCATGAATTAATTAGTTTGATAGGGTTTTAGGACTAATTTTCTGGATCTTTTGTTCAAACCCGAGTTGTTTAGATTAATTGGTTAAGTAGATAACTAATTAGGGACTGATTTGGTTAGTTAATAAAGAACTAGTCACATTTAGAACTAGGGTTTAATTAAACAAGATAAATCAGTTAACCTAAATTAATTGACAAGCTATTAACTGACCTAAACCTAGTTAACTAATGAGTATGGTTGGAAACCAACTCTAGGAACCTAATCAACTAACCCTTAACTAACTAACCTAAACCCTAGTTAAGAATACCTATTAGTATTAATTAACTAAAGGGCCTAACTAGGATTAATTAACTGGAGTTAATGATAACCCAAAAACAATCTAGACTTGTAAAATCAAACTTTTAAGGGGTATTAGGGTCATTTAAGAAGGCTGGAAACTTCTGGAATAGGGGCAGTTGTCCCAAAGGATAAGGGTGACATCTGCCCTAGTACTATTTCCGCCCATTAGATAGGAAATATGTTAGGTATATCCCATCCTCAAATCCCTTATAAATACACCCATTTGCCCACTGAAAAACCTACCTACACACACACAAAAATACCTGCTCTTTTCAACTGCTTTTGCATTTTGGTTACCTCTTTTACACTCATTTAGCTACTGAAGCATCTGAAAACACAAAAAATAAAATCAGAATACCCTTTTTATTGAAAAATGGAAATTTCCAAAAAACATCAGCGAAAAGATCTGATTTCTTTCAAGAGTTCTTCAAGGTTTTCTGGTGGATTTCTCAGTTTTGGTTTTTGTGTGATTTTGATCCTGGTTTTCTGAAAACTCATATGGTTTATTTGTTGGGAGCTGGTGTTGACTTTGAGGTTGCTGTGTGTTGCTGTTTGTTTCTCCCTTCTTAGCTGAATCTTATTTTGGCCTGGCCTTTATTTGGTCAGGATTTCCTTGTTCTTTTTTCTCTAAAGGGTATGTAACCCTGAATTCTGTTCTATGATATGTAAGATTGTTGGTTTTACTTGAGTTTATCTTAGCTGTTCTGTATGTAGTCTTTCTCTATTAAAATGTGTGTGCAAGTCTGAATCTGAAACATGTTGTCTAAGGCTTTAGTTGCCAAGTGTAATCTTTGGCTAAACCCTACCCTAGCGACTACTTAGGGATTTTCAGGCGATTTGCACTTTCAGGGCTGCCATGGCCAATGTGGCCGGCGTCCAGCTCTCTTCTCCGGCTGGTCAGCCTTCCCCCACCCTCGCCCAACCTTCTACTACAAAAAACATCAATCCTACACCCTTAGATTACTCACAAATATTAAAACCTAGCGTAATTAATGCACCCATGCACGTAAAAGAATTTGTCCAGAATTTTATCGAGCCAATATCAATGCACAGGGTTTCATTCTTGAACGGGCAGCCCCTAGTTAAGTTTAAGGAATCAGAAGTTGATCGCATGAACTTAATTGAAGGGCTACATTATGCTGTGGTCGGTAAATTTGCGTATGGATGACCTGATCTTGCTGAAATTCATAGAATTGTTCCTATTCAATGTGGCATCAAGGGTGAATGTAGCATTGGCTTCTTAAGAGATAGACATGTTCTTATTAGACTCACATTATGGGAGGAGTTTATTGAATTTACGTCAAAGAGTGCTTATTATGTGAAGGACAAGACTGGGAGCAATACCAATTGAGGCAACTTATCTATGATGCTAAGTTTAAAGCAGGAGAAGAAACATCAATGGCAATGGCATGGATATCTTTTCCAGGTTTGTTACCTACTTACTATGTGAAGGAATGTTTGTTTTCACTTGCCACCGCAGTGGGGAAACCTTTACATCTGGATATGGCCACTATCAATAAGACTAGACCTAGTTGTGCAAGGGTTAAGGTCTTGGTGGATCTACTTGCTGAACATCCTAAGAAAGTAAGGATGGACATTGAGCATGATACCACTGGAGAAATAAGGACTGAATGGGTGAATATTAAATATGGAATTCTACCTAAGTATTGCAAGCATTGTAGACTACAAGGTCATGATGAATTAGAATGTTGGCATCTTCATCCTGAAGAGAGGGTACAAAACAAGGAGGAGCAAGATGTGATTGATCAAGGGGTTTCAAAGGCTAAACATAATGAACCATTGATGATTTTGTCAAGTGGGAGATTAGTTGGTAATGTTGGAGATCATTGGAAGGAGGTGAGAGACGATAGGGTAAAACCTAATGCTTCAAGGTAATGATCAACGGGTAGCTGGGAAAGAAATTGTTCCAGTTGAAAGTACTGAAATTCAACTGAAGGATACTGGTGCTCAACATATGGTGACTGGCAAGGAAATAGTTCCAGCTACTGGAACTAGCAATGATCATATTTCAACAACTAATAAATTTGCTATATTAGACGAGCAAAATGAGGAGAATGAGGATAACAATCAGTTGGTCGTGGTGGGGGAAAACAACAAGGAGAAAAGTCCTAGTCCTAATCCTAATCAAATTGGGAGGCTAAATCCTAAGGCAGCTGGATTTACTCCTAGGTCAGCAGGGATAGGGAGTTCAAAAAGGAGGTGGCGTAAATCCTAAGGTGTAACGACCCGGTCTGTCGTTACGTAAAACCTGCATTATAATTGTTGTTATTGACTTGTTATAGATTGGTTATACTGTATTTGAGGTATTAGAGTTGATAGGCTTGAAATCGAATGGTTGTAGTGAGAGTTCAGTCAATTAGCCTTTAAAAGTAGCCTTAAAATGGAAAAAGTCAACTAATAGCTGACTTATCGGTAAACGAACTCAGAACGTGAATTTTTATGGCTCGGATAGCTTCGTTAGGTGATTTGGGACTTAGGAGTGTGTTCAGAATAATTTTGTGATGTCCGATGTAGAATTAAGCTTGAATTGGTGAAAGTTAGTTTTTGGCGATTCCGGCCGGCAGTGGAAAATAGGGTATCGGGGTTGAAATGGAAGTCCGACAGTTGCAACAGGTTCATAATGTTATTTTGGACATGTCTGCAAAATTTCAGGTCAATCGGAGTTTTTTTGAATAGTTTCGGCATCGTTAGTGGATTTTAGAAATATCAAAGTTCTTAGGCTTGAATTCGATGTAAATTTTGTGTTTTGATGTTAGTTTTAGTGTTTTGAGAGTGCAACTAAATTTGAATGATCGTATGTGATGTGTTGGTATATTTGGTTGGGGTCCCGAGGGGCTCGGGACTGATTTCGGGTAATTAACGGACTCATTTGGACTTAGAGAAATTGCTCGTTTCTGGTTTTTGTGCAGCAGGTTTTTCTTATCTGCGATCGCGTATGGAGAGTCATGATCGCGTAGTTCAATCATGAGGGTCAGCATTTTTATTCTCTGTGATCGCATAAAGGCGTCCGCGATCGCAGAGGTTGAGCAGCGTGGGTATCGCGATCGCGTGGGCTTGATCGCAATCGCGTAGAGTCATGGCAGGCGCGTGGGAGTAAGGTTGAATGGTTTTGCGATCGCATGAGGGGAGGTGCGATCACGTGTGAGGAAGGTTTTGTGAATCGCGATCGCGTGGCTTATTCCGCGATCGCAGTGAAGAAATCACTGGGCATATTTAAATAAACCCTTCTGCGACCTAAAACCTTTTTACACTATTTTTGTACGGACAAAGAGCTTTGGGGGCGATCTTTGAAGAGGGAAATCAGTGTTCTTCATAGAGGTAAGTGTTTCGATCATTAAAACTCGATTAAGGATGATTATAGAACATAAAACCAGTGTAAATTCGTGGAAAATTTGTAGAACAATTGGGTTTTAGGGCTTAAGATTATGAGACCTTTAAGGGTCGATTTTAGGGGTCAAACGAACTTCGATTTTGGTGTTTTTTATATGTACGGACTCGTGAAAGGACGAAGAACACTTTTGTAAAAAAATTTCTATGGTTCGGGATGCAGGCCCGGGGGTCGGGTTTTGACCGGTTTCGGATTTTTGAGTTAAATTCGATATTTTTCGATTGGAATTTGTTCCTTAAGCATATATTGATGACGAAAATCTAAACTTGGTAGATTTGTAGCCTTCTGAGGTTGATTCCAGAGGCAAGCGCATTGCGGAATAATTCCGAGCTAGTTTTGAGGTAAGTAATGTCTTGAAATCCTGACCTGAGGGTATGAAACCCCGAACTATGCACCCTTTCACGGGTTTGAAATGCAAAGGTTAAAACTTTGGAGAAACATTCCCTATTTAGGAAACTATTGAGTTGAGAAACTGATTTCTAAGCTTATGCTTAATTAGTATTTACATATTATGATATGTTTTGGGCTGTAAGCCATGTTTGGGGCCTAGTGCCGACCTGTTTACCCCTTGAGGGTTGTGTTTACTACTTTTTCCTCACTTATGTGTTATGATTTTCAGTCAGTCTTTTCTTAAAATTTGTTTTGAAACTCAGAGTATTTTGATACTATTTATTGAAAATGAAACACTGTTTTGGGTCGAGAACCCGATATGTTTATGGCCTAAGGGCAAATTGAGAGTATCTGACTGAGTGGTGAGGAGGTTTTCAGGCCTCAGGAGTGTGGTGAGGAGGCTTTCAGGCCTTATGAGTGTGGTGAGGAGGCTTTCAGGCCTTAGGAGAGTGGTGAGGAGGCTTTCAGGCCTTATGTTATTATTGTGCTTGGGCTGTAGGAGCCCCTCCGGAGTCTGTACACACCCCCAGTGAGCGCCGGTACCGATTGAGTGATGATAATTTCCCGCGGGGCTGATACTGAGTGATGATTATACTGAGTGATGATGTTACTGAGTGATTGAGAGAATGCATGAGGGGCAACTGTTACGAGAAATGATTTTGGCCCGAGGGGCAGATTTATGATGATTTTACTAAGTTTTCGAACTATGATTTACCTCATTTTCGAACTGGTTTTTACTGAGGATTTACTGAGATACACTGATATTACACTTGTTTTTAAAGGATTTCTAGAAACTGATTTCGAACTTATTATTTGAGGAATACTACATGGTGACTTGGTGTTTTACTAGTTTTGTGAAATTGTGTATCTGTTCTGTGTGCTTTATATTTCTCAGTCAGTGATTTCGTTTCATTACTACTGAGTTGGCGTACTCATTATTACTCCCTCTGCCCCTGTGCACAGATCCAGGTACCAGTTCGCAGCAGTAGCTGTTTTGGTTTGATAATAGCAGATCACGGGATTTCGAGGTAGCTGTCCAGCGTCCACAACTTCTCCACTTCCCTTCCTTATTTAGTTTTAGAACTTGATTCAGAGACATATTATATTTTTAGTAGAGTTAGATTTATTTATTCTTAGATGCTCATGACTATTGACTCTGGTTCTTGGGAGGTTTGTTTAGGCTAATATGGGAACGCTAAGACTTAATTATATTATTTGATGCTATGGTTGCATGCTTATTATTAAATTGTGAACTCGTATAATTGAACAAATGCGTAGTAATGTGATGGTTGGCTAGCCTAGTTCTACGATAGGCGCCATCACGACCTGTTAGGAATTGGGGTCGTGACAAGTTGGTAACAGAGCATTAGGTTACATAGGACTCAATGGTCATGGGCAGGTATAGTAGAGTCTTGCGAATAGGTACGGAGACGTATGTACTTATCTTCAAGAGGCTGCAAAACTTTTAGGAAACATCTCTATTTTCTTGAACTCTTTCGTGCCATCTATTGATTCTTGAAATCTAAACTTACGATGTTTCATTCTCTCACAGATGGTGAGGACATCTAATACCGATCAGGGCGACTAGACACAAGCAAGACCCACAAGGGGCCGAGGCCGTGGTAGAGGTAGGGGACCAGCCCAGGCAGCAACTGGGGTAGTACCACAGGATCCCCTTATCATTCAGTATCAGGTTCCCGCCGATGGCGCTCCAGCGGGACAGGCTCAGGCACCGATAGTTCCTATTATTATTCTGGGTCTTCAGGAGACCCTGGCTCAGATATTGACTGTGTGTTCCAGTTTAGCTCAGGCAGTTGCTATGTCCACTGCTGCCAATACAGCTCAGACCGGGGGAGGCAATCAGACTACAGCTGCCCGGACACCTGAGCAGGTTTTACGGGATATTCAGGCACCAGGAGCAGCCCCAGTTCAGTCGGTTGCTCCAGCTCAGGATTTTGTGGCCGCTGTTATTCCTGAGGATAAGCAGCGTAGGTTGGAGAGGTTCAGCAGATTTAAGACTCCGACCTTCAGTGGCACAGAGGGAGAGGACGCCCAAGGTTTTCTTGATAAATGCTAGATGATACTACGTGCTGCGGGTATTTTGGAGACCAGTGGGGTCTCGTTTGTTACATTTCAGTTTGCGGGTGCTGCTTTTACTTGGTGGGAGTCATTCGAGAGGCGTAGGCCAGTTGGATCAACACCTCTCACCTGGTAGCAGTTCTCCACGATCTTTTTAGAGAAATATGTTCCTCAGTCCCACAGAGAGGAGCAGCGCAGCAGTTTAAGCAGCTGCGCCAGGGAGAATTATCAGTCACCCAGTACAAGATGAGGTTTTCTGAGTTAGCCAGACATGCGTCTGAGATTGTCCCTACTAACAGGGAGAGGATTAGGAGGTTTGTAGATGGTCTCTCGTATCAACTTCGAATTTTGATGACTAGAGAGAGGGTGTCTGGAGTCATATTTGAGCAGGTTGTTGATATTGCTCGGGATATTGAGTCGGTTCGTAGGCAATCGGGAGGAAAGAGAGATCAAGAGGCCTCGGGGATCAGGTAATTTCAGTGGTGCCCCTTCCAGAGGGCAATTTCAGCCTAATAGAGGTCGTTCATTTAGACTTTCATAGCCAACTCGCCCAGCTTACAGCGGTGTGTCGTCGAGGCAGGTTCCTCTCAATTCTCATCATGGACATTCATATTTTAGTGCCCTTCCAGCTCAGAGCTCTGCCCGAGCATCATCTTATCAGGGTTCGTCTGGTGGTTATCAGGGTAGCGGAGGTTCTCGTTCGTTTTCATCTCCAGCTACAAGTAGTTGTTATGAAAGTGGATAGTTCGGACATGGGTGGAGGTATTATCCCCGTCGTTCTAGTAGTTCATCCCAGCAGAGGGTTCAGCCCTCGGCTTTTGCCCCATCCACTTCACCACCTACCCAGGCCGCTAGGGGTGGTGGTCAGACAGCTAGAAGCCGTCCTAGAGGGGGAGGTCGAGCAGGTGGAGGCCAGCCACGTATTTATGCACTTTTGGCTAGGCCTGATGCTATGGCTTCCGATGTGGTGATTACAGGTACTATTTCAGTTTGTCACAGTGATGCTTTGGCTTTATTTGACCCTGGTTCCACGTACTCTGATGTCTCATCCTATTTTGCTCATTTTCTGAATATGCCCCGTGAGTCTCTAATTACTTCTGTTCATGTTTCGACTCCGGTGGGTGATACTATTGTTGTGGACCGTGTGTATCGGTCGTGTCTTATATCTATTGGGGGTCTGGAGACCCGAGTGGACTTGATGTTACTGAGTATGGTCGATTTCGATGTAATTCTGGGCATGGATTGGTTATCCCCATGTCATGCTATTCTTGATTGTCACGCTAAGACCGTTACCTTAGCTATGCCCGGAGTTCCGAGAGTTGAGTGGAGGGGGTCTATAGAGCATGTGCCTAGCAGAGTGATTTCTTATTTAAAGGCTCAGCGTATGGTTGAGAAAGGGTGCGAATCTTATCTTGCGTTTGTGAGAGATGTTAGTAGTGAGACCCCATCTCTTGATTCTGTCCCTGTAGTCTGTGATTTTCCGGATGTATTCCTTGCAGACCTGCCAGGCATGCCACTTGACAAGGATATTGATTTTTGTATTGACCTGGTGCCAGATACTCATCCTATCTCTATTCCACCTTACCGTATGGCACCAGCAGAGTTGAAAAAATTAAAAGAGCAGCTTCAGGAAGTCTTAGATAAGGGGTTTATTCGGCCTAGTGTATAGCCTTAGGGTGCGCCGATGTTGTTTGTGAAAAAGAAGGATGGTTTGATGTGCATGTGTATTGATTATAGACAGTTGAATAAGGTTACAATGAAGAATCGTTATCCGTTTCCTCGTATTGATGACTTATCCGAGCTAAGGTATTCTCCGAGATTGACTTGAGGTCGGGGTATCATCAGTTGAAAATTCGGGATTCTGATATTCCGAAGACGGCTTTCGGGACTAGATACGGTCATTATGAGTTTCTGGTTATGTCATTTGGGTTGACCAATGCCCCAGCAGTGTTCATGCAATTGATGAACAGCGTGTTTCAGCCCTATCATGATACTTTCGTTATTGTATTCATTGACGACATCCTGGTTTATTCTCGTAGCCAGGAAGAGCATGCTCAACACTTGACCATCGTGTTGCAGAGATTGAGGGAGGAGAAGCTTTATGCAAAATTCTCTAAGTGTGAGTTTTGGCTTGGTTCAATAGCTTTCTTGGGGCACGTGGTGTCTAGTGAGGGTATTCAGGTTGATCCGAAGAAGATTGAGGCGGTGCATAGTTGGCCTAGACCGTCTTCAGCTACAGAGATTCGGAGTTTCCTTGGTTTGGCGGGTTACTACCGTCGCTTCATGGAAGGATTCTCTTCTATTGCTTCGCCTCTGACCAAGTTGACACAGAAGGGTGTTTTATTCAGATGGTACGATGAATGTGAGGAGAGCTTTTAGAAGCTCAAGTCAGAATTTACCACAGCTCCGGTATTAGTGTTGCCTACTGGTTCGGGTTCTTATACGGTTTATTGTGATGCTTCTAGAGTTGGATTGGGAGCGGTGTTGATGCAGAACGGTAGGGTGATTGCCTACGCGTCGAGAGAATTACCCAGTGCACGATCTTGAGTTAGCTGCTATTGTTCATGCCTTAAACATTTTGTGGCATTATTTGTATGGGGTACAATGTAGATTTACACCGATCATCGTAGCTTGCAGTATCTGCTAAGGCAGAAGGACTTGAATTTGTGACAGAGGAGATGGTTGGAGCTTCTCAAGGACTATGACTTGACTATTTTATATCATCTAGGGAAGGCCAATGTGGTGGCCAATGCCTTTAGTCTCAGAGCCGAGAGTTTGGGAAGTCTAGCTTATCTTTCAGCAGCTAGCGACCATTAGCCCTTGATGTTCAGGCTTTAGCGGGTAAGTTAGTGAGACTGGATTTGTCAGATCCTCCACGGGTGGTAGCTAGCATGGCTTCCCGGTCTTCTTTATTTGATCAGATTAAGGCACGACAGTATAATGACCGGCACTTATTAGTTCTTCAGGATAGAGTTCGTTGGGGTGATGCCAGAGATGTGACTATTGGCGAGGATGGAGTTATGAGGATGCAGGGTCGTATTTGCATGCCCAACATAGATGGTATTCGAGAGTTGATATTAGCAGAGGCTCACAGCTCGCGGTATTCTATCCATCTGGGTGCCGCGGAGATGTATCAGGATCTGAAACAGCAGTATTGGTGGAGGCGGATGAAGAGAGATATTGTTGAGTATGTAGCACGGTGTCTCAACTGCCAGCAGGTCAAGTATGAGCACCAGAGGCCAGGTGGTTTGCTTCGGAGGTTAGATATTCTAGAGTGGAAGTGGGAGCGGATTACTATGGACTTTGTAGTTGGGCTTCCACGGACTTCGAAGGGTTTTGATGCTATTTGGGTCATTGTGGATAGATTGACCAAGTCCACGCATTTCATTCCCATTAGGACTACCTATACATCAGAGCGGTTAGCTAGTATTTACACTAAGGAGATTGTCCGGTTGCATGGAGTTCCGATTTCTATCATTTCTGACAGAGGTACTCAGTTCACATCCTAGTTTTGGAGGGCCGTACAGGAAGGTATGGGTACTGATGTAGAGTTAAGCACTGCATTTCACCCTCAGACTGACGGTCAGTCGGAACGGACTATTCAGATATTGAAGGATATGTTACGGGCTTGTGTGATTGATTTTGGTGGCTCATGGGATCAGTTTCTGCCATTAGCGGAGTTTGCATATAATAACAACTACCAGTCCAGTATTCAGATGGCCCCGTATGAGGCCTTATATGGTAGGAGGTGTAGATCTCCGGTTTGTTGGTTCGAGCATGGTGAGGCTAAGTTATTGGGTACGGATCTGATTCAGGATGCGTTAGAGAAGGTGAAGTTGAT
>ML286031.1:0-16707 GCA_005239495.1 Nicotiana undulata
GACGCCACGGGGCGCGTCCAAGGGGTCATGGGGCATGGATGGAAAGCCGCCCATGACAGTATGCACGCATGCTCAAGGACTGCTACAGTGCAATAATTATTGGGTGCACCACTACAAGTAAAATTAGCGGTTCAAAACCTACTCTTGACGGTTTTGTTTTCGACATTGAGTATAGATATATATGTGAAAATCACTAAAATTTTAAAAATATAATTTTGAACCTACATTTTCAAAAATATAGTAGGTTCGGACTAAAATTAAACCGATCAAATGAGAATTCACGATCCACCTCTTATAATAGTGCTTATAATAGTGCACACATTCTCTTGAATCTTGGACCCGTCTCTGTCAGCACTAATCCTCGAGGATTTTTCGATGATGACGTGTTACGTATGATAGAAATAGTTTAATAGTGGACGATATATATAATTTAAACATTTTTTTTATTATCTACAAAAAAATAATCACAACAATTTATAATAATTTACTTTCGTTAAAAACTTTGGGAACGAGGCCACAAGAGTAGGTGAGGGAAAGGGAAGAAATAACAATGAAAGTCAAATTGACAATGGAAGTTCTAACCTACCACGTGAATGGTAAACGGTGGAGCCATTATAAATAGGCCTTTTAAATATTTACATAAATAAAATCAACACTTAAAGGTTCAGGTTCACGTGTTTTTATTTAGACACACACACACATATGCCTAAGGTACAGACCTTTTGGAGGCATTGCCAATGGTGAGGGGACCATGGTCCTTATTGGAGTGAACACTCAATTTTCCTGTTTGGGTACTCGTTATTTCTAGCTATTGCTACCATTGAATATCTAGAAATTGACATATCATTTCTAATTCTACATAAAGAAACCATGTTTAACAATTAATTCCAGGAAAGATAGTGAACTTTTATATTTTTAAAACATTACTTCAGAGATTCGTTAAGAATTGACTAGCTTTATATTGATTGTCAATTTACTATAACTATCTTCCTTTATTCGAGCTTGTAAAATATTGATTTGAAATGAATATAAATCGAGAATAGTGATCCTAACTTGTTTAAGATTGAATCGTAGTAGTTGTCATACTATATTGAGATCTCAATGTGCATATGTTCCTTGTATAGAGAGCAAGTTTCTTGGAGGGCACCATACATATTGGATTATGGTACTATTGTCTATTGAAATACTATAATTCCATAAGGGTCGTTTGGTATCCCGGGATTGTTATCCCACCCTCCTATAAGGAAAAAAATAACGCTACAATCCCGAGATAATTAATCCCGAAAATAATTATATCGCGATTTTATCCCAACCAAACGTGGGATAAACTCATCTCAAATTTAATCCAATATGTATGGTGCCCGCCCTCCAATTTGAGAAGAAAATGCATAGGCAAATAGGAAATACATGGGGAGAAAAATAGGAAAAGGAAGCTTTAGCTAAATTAGATTTACTTTTTGGTAGGTGGGTGCCAGATAGCAGGGTCAAGTATCTGGAGCAGTAATAGTAATTTCAGTATTCGTATCCATTTCATTCCAATACTAGTACATCAACAACAACAACAAAAAATAACAACAACCAGGGAGATCCCACAAGTTGAGTCTGGAGAGGGTAGTGTATTCGCATGCCTTACCCCTACCCTGGGAAGGTAGAGAGGCCGTTTCCGATAGTTCATATCAATCAGAAACTCTTGTTAATTACATCAGACAAATGAAACAACCAATTGTGTCAGTTAACTGTAAAATTGTTACTCACTTGTTCCGCGTTTCATGATACGCCAAAACTGCTTTCATAACACTTAAATTCAATACAATGCTGCCATTAACGAAATCCAGATCTATGTACTCAACAGTTAGTCCTATGTAATACTAAAATCGCATGTGAGAATTTTCTTGTCCTGCTAAACCAATGGTGGGTCATGAAGATGTCATACCGAGCCAGAACACAATAACATACAATTCAAAAACCAGATCAAGCCAGAAACTGCCATGAGAACCCATCATCATCTTGCAGCTTGTGTAACTTGCCAATTCTCATTTTAGCAATGATCCAAAAGTACAAATGACACTAAGTGTAAATTCATTCTTTGCTCACCTTATCCAGCTTTTGAAGGAAAGTTAGCTCAACTTCTCTTCGAAGACTTTCCAAATCCGTTGTGTATTCTCTAAGGTTGTCTTCTACCATAAACTGCTGCAACTGTTGCCTCATCCTTTCAAGTGCCTCGTTCAATTTACAGAAGTCCTTGAAAACTTGAATTTCAGCCGATCTAAGTAGTAGTATGTTTTTAATTGCGTAAAGAGCCTGCAATTTAACAATATCAGACATAGATTACATGTCAAGCCTCTTGCATACTTTATAAAAGGATAAAGATGTCACCAACAAGCTTTAAATGAAGCAAGTTTTTATATGCACAAACACCCAATTAGGTTGTATATCGACATAAATATATATTGTTTGAAAGACCTGCCTAACAAAGTCAAAAGATGGATAGATGATTTCTGTTTGTCTACACCTAACCCTTCACCAAAATACAAGAATATTTTCCACCATTAAAGATGAAAATGAGCCCCCATCACGACCACAGATATCCTCCTCACCCAGCTGACTGGTATCCACTACAGTTTAACTCTGATAAGTTTCTGCATAACCAACCCACACTTTCCCTATGAAGAAAACCACAGTTGAATTTCTATCAGAGTAGAATTTCCTCTTCGGAAGTGAACCCACTATCATCTGATTGGACTTTGACCTGAACTCAAACCTGAACTTATCGGAAGAAGAATTTAACCCAAAAGAATGATTCCCAATGAAAACAGCCCTGGAGATATAAATCTCTTTCACTGATTACTTCTCCCATCTAACCAACAGTCCATCATCGAACCGCAGTACAACAGACTGATATAGCCATTTGCAAAAGTTGAAGGTAGGTGATTTAGTTAAGTTAAAGAATAAGGTTCTGTGGAGGATATGTCACTTTATAACTTTGAGGTATATAACTGTTGCGATAATGGATCCAACTGTGGACTTTATATAGAAAAAGACCAAGAACACTTGCTCTTGACAAAGGGGACAAAATTGCCGAGGGCGAGGATCATCCCTAACATGAAACCTAAGGGGTGTTTTGAAGTTTATACAAAATGTTAATTTTGAAATTAATGCTCATTCACATCAAAGACTACACAAACCTTTTCCTGGAGATCAAGATCACTCGACGCCATTGAATCAACCACAGCTTTCAGTAACAACTGGTTGCTGAAAAAGGGTACCGCTGCGGTATTCTCATTCTCCAGTTGACCATCGGCCAAATCAGCAATAAGAAACAGTGATTTCTTATGCAACCTGATATCCAGCTTTGAATTGCTAAGAACCTCCTGCATACAAAGAGAAAGATAATTATGGGCTGCCAGCACTAGACTAGTTTTGCATGATGGCTTGACACAATCTTCACTTGGATCACCTGAAGCATTGTATGTCCAGCTTCCTGATAAAACATATCTTGGCCAATCAAATTATTTCTGATTAGTGCTGAAACAGCAAATAGGGCTTTTATTGCTTCTTCAGTGGAGTGAGATTTCATCATCTTCATCAGCATTGGCAATGCCCCAAGCTCCAGGACCTGAATGCAAAAGTTATGACATAGTATCAATCCAATAGCCAATAAATTTCGAATATAAATACAGAAAATGCACAGATGACAGCCACGAAGAAATTGATGCACCAAAGACCGACTTTGTATATTGTGAACTTGTAAAAACACATGCCTATCGCAATACCTGCTTCTGAACAACTGGGTTATTTTGACTGGCTTTGCCAAGAACCCATGCAGCAGCAGTCCTAATTTCTGGTTCAAAATGATCAAGCTTTCTTAAAAGTACACTGAAGCCTCCAAGTTTATGCAGATCTGGAAACAAAAAGCATGTAAGCATCAAGAAAAATATACATGTGCATTTGATAGTTTTGAATAAATGGGAAGAATGGTCAGAAATCTGTTGATGCCGATATAAAGGAACACTATTGATAGAATCCTCAAAACATTAACAAGCACACACATTACACGTAAAGCATCATTAAGAAGCTTCACAAATGTAAAGCATCATTAAGAAGCTTCATAAAACCAAGATCAAGAAAGGCTGCTAGCTCATTCCCGAGAAGTCAGCTGCCTGCTTAGATACACAGCTGCTGGATCGAGCCTCCAAAAGATCTGATTATAGCCTTAATTAGGTCTTGGAAGCGTGTCTATTTTGAATACTGTTTCTATGTGAAAATAGATGCTAATCAAATTCTGCAGTTGATATTGAGACTGAAGAAGCTGCATAAACCCAACATTGAAAGAGGCAAAACAAACATCTGTAACAAATGAGGTGCTTAGAAATAAACATACCGATTGCATTGTCAATATGCTCAACAAGTACCAACAACTCCTCTAAAGCACGCTGATGATGCTCCAGAGGCAGTGATGAATTATCTAAATCATTAACTGCAATCTGCATCAACTGCGCATCTGAGGGCATTTTTAGCTTCTCAACCAGTTCCTGAAACAGAAACAAAATAAGACCAAATGAAAAACATAAGCATATTAACATGAAGGACCTTTTGGTGTTCAATACAATTGCAAGAGGTGGCAAGCAAATTGGGGTGGGGGAGGGCAACATTATCGGTCTTCGTCAACTATATATACCATATTAGAGCCAATAGCACAAAAACTACATTTTACTTTTTTTCTATTCTGAAACCCGAAAACCTGGTTGTAATTAGCTTATACTGGGGGAATCAGGGAAGCATCAAGATAATTTCCAATACTACTTAATGCAATATCCTCCTTTATTCCAATGCGAAATGGCAATGCAAGAATAAATGGTAATGAGTTTCAAACAAATAGTAGGAGAATCTGTGTTTAAATTATATGCTAGAGTCCTTTAATTGGGTTCGATCATGAATGATGCCATATGAAGAGAGCAAAAGGGAAAGCTCATAGCAGACACATTACTTCAATACAAAGAGGCAACAAGACACTAAGGCACCGGGAAAGAATCACAAGCGTGTTAACCACACCTTTATTTCAGTCTGGCGCTCCTTTAGCTCCTCGGGGGACATGCGTTGAAAAACTTCTGATCTTTCTTTTAGTACTCCAGGATCCGAATGTCCTGAGTTATGTAAATTTAAACAATAAACCTAATTCTTAGCATGGATAAACATAAAAGCAATTACATAAGTAAATTTATCTTTCAATTCTATAGTAAACACAAGCTTTTTACAACTTACTGATGTAAAACGACAGTTATTAGTATTAAAGCTTGTTTGGATGGTTGTTACTAGTTGTATTGTATTGTTACTTTAACACTATGTTTGTTTTGATTGTTACTTAAATTTTATTGTATCGTATCATTAAATATGTCGTTAGGTAACGACGAAAAGTGTAACTTTATGGAACGACCGATTTGGTGTTGTCGCATTGTTATCTTATCTTTTTCTCTCATCTTACCCTTCTGTATTATTAAATATACTTATTTTATCCTTTACCCTACCGTTTTATATAATAATTCTACCTCGTAGCTTGCTTTTTCTATATAATATTACAATTTTATTCTTCATATTGTTAGTGCATGACATCATGAAACGACGGGAAACAATACAATCTAACCAAACATTGAATACATCAAAACGATACAGTACAATACAATATACATTATGAAACCACACATAACAACCATCCAAACAAGCTGTTAGAATGCAATAGGTCTAAATGAGGTGACTCCAACCAGTTCCGAATTGAGTTTTACTTGTAGTACGAATGAATCATCTGAATACTTGAGTGACTTTGAATATATATCCAACCCAATTAATTGTGATAGAGCATTAGTTCAGTTCTCTGTTTGACATTTCATCCAAAAAATAAACAAATTTGAGTTAAAACTTAAAAGCAAAAGAACAAAAAGGAGAAGGGGAAATACTTACCTATAGCCCACTGTAACATTCCATCTAAAGAAGAGAAACCGCCATCAATTTCCTCTTCTTTGAAATTCAACCCCATGGCACCCAATTCATCTCCCTCCTCTTTAGCTCCAGGTACTTCAACAAGTTGTGTATGTGCAATTTCTGCAATTACGACCAACAAAACTGCTACAAAAATCAACCGCCCCATTGCTCACTCCTCAGTTCTGTGTACTCTCTAGAACAACTTTTAAAAAAAAAAAAATTAAAGTAACAAAATCTAAGTTGTTAAGGTGATATATACTATAAATGTTTCAAAAAAAATAAAGAAAAGAAAATGGTTATATATGTTTCGCCGTCAAACCAACTTGTATGTCCAATTGGATTGATCCAGGTAGTCGTAAATCGCAAATCTTGTTTATGTTTTAAATAATCGACACTAATTTAACGTTTGGTTTTATTATGTGGTGATGTATATACGTCAATCCATCAGTTTTGACCAATGAGAGGCATCCACGTGTCGTTGTTCGTCACTGTCTTTTTAAATGGACACTAATCAGATGGACCGAAGTTCGTGGCTCATAATATGGAAAATCTAGAAGAATTAAACCAAATACTCAAATACCAGTCCACCCAATCGCTTAAATTAAAAATAATCGGTGAAGGTATAATATAATTTATGTATTGTATATGTATATTTGTGTATAAATAATGTATAAATTGTATATATGGCTAGAAAAAATAAACAGTAAATATAGCTGGCTGTTTGTGTAAAGATCTCGAAAATCTTGGTGTTGTGGGCACCCAACTTGAACAAAAATGTAAAGTCAAAAGGCCTTGGTCCAGCAGCTAAGGTCCAAGATTGAAAAAATAAAAAGAATTAACTCAAATAGCCGTTAACTTAACCACTTAAATTAAAAATAGCTAGTGCAGGTATAAATATAATATATGCATAATTTATGTATTATAGATATATAATTATGTAAAATCAATATATAAACTATGCATATGATTAGAAAAAATAAATAAAAAATATGTCCGGCTATTTGTGTAATGATCCCGAGAAGTAATGACGGAAGATTTGCACAAATAGAATTATTTGAGGCCGCTATTTAATTTTTGTCCCCGTTTAAGAAATTTGTGCCAAAATAGACTCGCGCCACAAACCGGGAACAATGAAAAATTAAGCTATGCACATTATTTTGGGCATGCGTAGCTTTGATACAATCTTCATTTAATCTAACTTGTTAATTTATTTATAAGTTATGGGGTGGGCATCGGTCGGTTCGGTTCGGTTAGGAATATTATCGGTTATTGGTTTACAAATATGATAAATCGATAACCAAACCGATAAGATATTAGTTATCGGTTAATCGGTTATCGATCATTGTCGGTTTGGTTATCGGCTTGTCCGAAAAGATAACTCAATCTAGAGTTAAGCAAAAATATTTAGACAAATCACTCGAGTTAAGCAAAAAAGAGAAGAATACACATATAGTATACTACCCAATTCTGCGTTCTAGCCATTACTAATATTTGAAGAATGTTTCATTTCATGACCTGTGCAATCTCAAAAATTGATACTACAACTCCACAAGCATTCCATCTCCAATTCACTGGAAATATTAGTTAACAAGAACATAAATTACAATTTTTTGGTTTTGTGCCAAACCATAATCAAGAGATCAATGTCATTTTCCAGAGTCCAATTGTAGCAAGAGCAACAAAAGTACTAGTAATTCAAAAGTTGTCCAAATACAACTGAAATAATATTAATTCTTCAACAACAGTTGTCCAAATACATTAATAACAATACAAAGTAGTAGCAATTTCACCTTAAAATTAACAAGTACTAACATAGTACTAAAACATGAGCACAAAATAAAGAATCGAGAAACAATCAAAAATCCTATATTTTTATTATCAAACTCTACTGTAAAACTCAAAAGAAAGGAACAAAATTTGTTTTTAACAAATAAGTAATTTTGGAATACAAACTTTCGCTAAGATTCTAAGAATATGGTTGTACTTTGAAATTTGAAGAAGAACTGTTCAAAATTGAATCAGAGTTTGAAGAGTGAATATTGAAACTTCAATCTTGAATGCGGCTGGGAAAATTGAGAGAAAAAGAGATAATAAAGCCCTAGAAATTTGGTAAAATCCTAATTTTATTAAATCTTATTGGGTTATCGGTTAACCCATTAAGAAATTGGGCAACCCGTGACCCGAACCGATAAGCCAATAGTGAAAAAAAATACAAAACCGTTATCAAACCATTAAAATCCAATAACTCTATATTAATACCCCAATAAGCTTTTTTCGGTTCGAGCTATCGATTATGCCCGACATATGCCCAACCCTAATAAGCTATGCCAAATCGAGAAAACTTACCTTGTTCATACGTTATTATGTTGTTCGGACACAACTTAGAATCTTCATTCTAGTTATTTGTTAAATTGCTCAAAATTCTTGTCCGATTGGAAATTTTTGCCTTAGAAGTTATGTTGAGCGTCTTTAATTTTGGTACAAACATCATTCTACTTATTTTCAAAATTGTTCACGAGTCTTGCCGTACTGATAAATCTTGTCTGTGTTGTTCAATTATTCACAAGTTTTACTGGATTAACAAGACTTGATACTATCTTCAAGACTCTATGTATCCATTAAATTTATTTAAAACGGAAACAAAATTTAAACACCAGCTCACCAAAAGGACATCACGACAAAACTTTCTGAATTATGGGTGTGGTTGGTATAACAGAAAATATTTTCTTTGAATATAAGTAGTAATTTTTGTTTATTTTCTCGTATTTGATACACAAATTAAGAAAAATAACTTCTCAAGAGTATTCATAAATAATTTAGATACAATAAACATGAAGCCATAAACTTTCGAATTCACAAATTTCATAAACTTTCGAACCGCTAAATTTTCGAAATCGCGAAATTTCGAACCCGTAAACTTCCAAACATATAAACCTCCTAGTCCATAACTTTGGAACTTGTAAAATTTCGAACCTGTAAACCGAAAGATGAAAAAACTAAAATTGAANAAAACGAAAAAATATAAATTTTAAAATTACAAAAAAAAAGTTGGAAAAAAACTTTTGTGTGTGTGTGGTGGGGTGGGGGAGGGCAGAAAAACGAAAAAACAGAAATTTGAAATTACAACCATCTTTCTGCGAGAGAGAGGAGGGTAGTAGGGTGCGTGTGACGTAAAAAAAACTGAAACTAAAAAAAAATGTTTTTTTTGGAGGGAGGGAGTGGAGTGGGTAGACATGGGGATAGGGTTAGATGGGTGGGTGTGAGGGTATAGGGTGGGGTTTGATGAGGACGAAGAATAGCGTGGGGAACGAGTTTTGAAAAATATTTTTCCTTTTTTTGATAAAAAAATATTTTCCTCCAATTGAAGAAAAATATGTTCATAAGAAAAATATTTTCTAAAATATTTAAATAACCAAACATAAAAAAATTAAAAAATATTTTCCTTCGTGCAGATACCCTAGACTACCTACCTCCAACTTCCAAGGTTGTACGTAGGCGAGACTGGACATATATTTGAAGTTAATATTGTTGGGAAAAAAATTCAAAAAATGAGTTTGCTAGTTGTATTCTTTTTCTTTATTATAAAATAAAAGTTTATGAATGTGGAAGAATAATAAACTTCGTTGAAATCCCCTTTTAAATCCATTTTAGTTTGAATTTCTTTTTTTTCAAGTTTTAGTTGAAATTTAGTTAGTAATTTCATATAATACACCAATTTGAAAATTAAAATACCATTATCTACAAAGGAAACCTACAAATAGACATTAAATATATACAATCAAACATCTCTATAACAACCCCGTCTGTTCCGATATTTTTTCGCTGTTATAGTGAAGTATTGTTATAAAGAAAATATCATATAATATAACATAATGATCAATTCTGAGAAAAATCGGCTCTTATAACAAATGACTATTATATAAGGATGTTGTTATAGAGAGGTATGATTGTACCTTCATATTACAGTCAAATTAAACCTCTCTATAACAACTTCATTTGTTCCAAATATTTTTGAATGTTATAGCGAAGTGCTGTTATAGCGAACATATATTATAAATGTTGGGATATATACTATTAACAATGAGTTTAGTTCAGATATAATATTTATTATGGTATAATTGTTCATTCAATTTTAATAAAGTTTTAAATAGATCATATGGTGTCCTTTGCTTATATAGTAGATAATTTAGTGTTGTCACGACCCATTTTAACCCCCCGAAAGATGTCGTGACGACACCTAGTCTCTATGACTAGGTAAGCCTATTATTGCGAAAAATTAAAAGGAAGCATAAAGATAAGAGTCAAACAGTATAATTTAATAAGCAAAGATAGTGTCGCTCGGCATATACAAGATCATCATTCCCAAAATTCAGAATGTCGTCGTTCACAAGCTTCTAAGAGTCTATTTTTCTCTATACATAACATGTGAAGAAAATAAGGGAAAATTTCTACACTAGGGAATAGAAGGGGACTCCGAGGTCTGCGGACGCGAGCAGAAGTACCTTGAAGTCTCCTCAAGCAGCAACCACGCACTAGACCCGAGGCTGATAGCTCGTACCTAGATCTGCACACGGAAAATAAGTGTAGGAAAGGGCACGAGTACACCACAATGGTACTTAGTAAGTGCCAATCCTAACCTCGGTCAAGTAGTGACGAGGTAAGGTCAGGGCCCTACCGGTGTAAATATAATGAACTAAAGCACTAAGAGATATAAATATATATACTACAGTAAAATAATTCAGGAACTTCACAGTAATAGAATTCAAGAAAAACCCTCTCAGAACAAAGGAAATACAATAGGGGAACCTCCCGGGATACCGTCCCGTAGTCCCAAAATAATTGTGCGATACAGGGGGAGGGGATCTCCCGGAATACGTCCGTAGTCCCAAAGTAAATATGCAGCTCAAACAATGATACAACAGTTATAGCTAGGGGTGCTCATAAACACCAAAAAAACCGAACCAAATCGACAAAAAAACCGATACTTTTTAGGTTTGTTTTGGTTTTGAATTATAAAAACCGATCACATTTGGTTTGGTTTTGGTTTTTATAAAAAAATAACCGGAAAAAACCGAACCAAACCGACCATAGAAGTAGCTATTTAAATTTATTATTACATCTATATATATTTACATTTTTATATAAAGTTTTTAAAATGTTATGGTACATATTAGTAGTTTGTATTTTAAGGCTAGTTCGTTGCTATTACAATAATCTAATTATTTACCTTTACATTCTTGTTTGATTGGTAGTTTGCTCTTGCTAAGTACAAGAATTATTTCATGTTAAAAATAGTCAATTTTTAATTGAGTACTTAAATTATTCATCACTATTTTATTCAATGATCATCAATATATCATGATAAATAATAGATTTCTCAAAGAACAATTGGTTTGATAGTGTTATGTTGAAAATGTAGTTGCCGGAATATGTGTTTGGTAGTGTATGTCTCATATTTAAGAAAAACCCCGATAAAACCGACAAAAACCGAATCACTAAAAAACCGACTTAATTGGTTTGGTTTAGTTCCAACATTTTAAAAACCGACTTACTTGGTTTGGTTTCTTTTTAGGGAAGAATCGATCCAAACTGAACCATGAACACCCCTAGTTATAGCATCGAAATTTACATTTTAGGCTAAATGCAACCAAGGAAACAAGAATTTCACTAAACATATTGCACATAATTTCAAATAGACAGTCAAAACACGTAGACATGCTTTTCTAATCTAAACAAGGTAATTAAACATACTAGTGCAGTTCAACCAAGGGAAAACAATTTATGATTTAGAGAAAAGCAGAGTTTTTGCAACAATGGCCCGTGTACGTACTCGTCATCTCACGTACACGACGCTCATACATCAAATAGTACCAAAATCCTAAGGGGAAGTTCCCCCACACAAGGTTAGGCAAGCCACTTACCTCGAACCGCTCAAATCAATCTTAAACCACGCTCTTGCCACAAGTATCCAACTCTGAATGGCCCAAATCTAATCAAATCAATTGCATAATGTAAATATAACTACTAGTAACTACTTTAGCTAATGAATTCGAAGCTAAGGCATGAAAATAGGGAAAACGCCCAAAAAGCCTCCCTGGGCCCATGTCTCCAAATCGGGTAAAAATCACAAATTACGAACACCCATTTACTCACGAGTCTAACCATACCAAATTTACTCAAATCCGATACCAAAATCTCGATAAAAATCCCAAAATTCAACTCAAGAGTCCTTCCCTCATTTCCCCTAATTTTCCACTCCAAATTACAAATTAAAGGATGAAATTAAAGGCATAATCGTGGAATTTGACCAAAATTAGATAGAAATCGTGTACCCCAAACACCCACGCAAGAATCTCTCCAAGAATCGCCTTCTCCCGAGCTCCCACATCAATTTTATGATATAAACTCGAAACCCTCGCTTTGAACCTTTTAATTCTGCCCAGATATACCTTCATCGCGATCGCAGAAATAGCCTCGTGATTGCGAAGCACAAACATGTTGCCCCACATTTTTACTCTATGCGAACGCGGAAATCACCACGCGTTTGTAAACCTCTGCCACACAAACCTACGTGATCGCAACCGACTTCACGCGATCGCATAGACGTGATCGCGTAGATGCGATCGCGTCGAGCAATCGCCTCAGCTCCCCATCAACTCTAATACCCTACGCGAACACGACACTGGCCATGCATTCGTGAAACACTACCTCACACACTTACGCGATCGGGACCCTCACTCTGCGATTGCATAGAAAAATTTCACCTCTGCCTCAAATAAGATTACGCGATCACGAACATACTCCTGCGATCGCGTATAAGGAAACCATAAGAAAAACACCAGCAACCATCAGTCATTCTCCAAAAGCCAAAAATGGTCCGTTAATCACCCAAAACTCACCCGAGGCCCTCGGGATCTCAACGAAACATACCAACACACCCATAACATCATACAAACTTAGTTGAGCATTTGAATCGCTCAAAACAACATCAAAATACCAAATTACCCTCGGATTCAAGCCTAAGAATTTCTAAACTTCCAAATTTTGCAAACGACGCCGAGACCTACCATACCTCGTCCGAATGAACTCAAATTTTAAACACACATAAAAAATGACACTACGAACCTACTCCAACTTCTGGAATTTCATTCCGACTCCAACATCAAATTCTTCCACTGCTGGCCAAATTCGCCAAATTCGCCAAATTTCCAACTTTCACTAATTCAAGTTTAATTCTACCACGGGCCTCCAAATCACATTCCGAACGCGCTCCTATGTTTGAAATCACCCAACGAAGATAACGGAATTGACGGAATTCCATTCCGGAACCATCTTCGCACAGTTTCGACTACAGTCCAAATTCTAAGACTTAAGCTTTCATTTAGGGACTAAGTGTCCCAAAACACTCCGAAACTCAAAACCAATCATCCCGGCAGGTCACAATAGCAGAAATAGATATAGGAAAAGCAGTTAATAGGATATCAGGGCTTTAACTCTCAAGACGACCAGCCGGGTCGTTACAAGTGTATAGAGTTTAGCTTATATACGGAATATTAAATCATCGGTTCTTATAAGTATAAGTTTGAGTTCACAATCTAATGATGGAATTGAACAAACCGTCAGGAATGATTGTAGAACAAGATTAAATATAATTTATCTTAATTTTGGGAATGGTTTAATTCCAACTTCTTGTGCTAGTGCATTTTGTATGTATTAAACGGAACAAGTAGAGATAAATATTTTATATTGACTTATTAAAATAAACTCTCTAACCATTAAATGTACTTATACTCTTAATCTTGATATAATTATTATTGGCTGTGTATATTATTATTATTTTGATTTATTAAAAGAGGAGATTCTTTCGTGGGTCAATATGCCTGGTAAATTGGACAATAATAATATACTACATTGGTGAAGTAATAGCTAGTTGATGGAATCTATGTCTCGATTTAGAGATTGATGATACACCTTTATGAAAGCTTATAAGTTTTCATGTGTACACCCGGTCGATGAATTTTGTATCCGACACATGAAATAAGTTAAGCGAAAGTCTAAAAAAAAATCAATAATGTAAGGCCCCGTAAAGGTCAATAATAGTAGAAATTATTTGCGGCGGCTATTTGGATTGAACAGTGCGCTAAAAGGATAAGGAAAATATGGATGCTATAAATTCCTCAGAAAAATCATAAAATACTGTGCGGCCATACAATATACTCTAAATTCTCGTTGTCGGGGGAAGTGAATCAACAAATACATGCAAGGAGGGATGTAATTCAGGAGGTGTAGTTCATCTAAACATTCATCTATAACAAGAACAATAGATGCAGACATTCTGGAATCAGAAACTGGAAAAAAACCCAAGTCTCTTGTTTCCGGTTTTTTTTCTTAATCAACCATAGGTGATGACAGTTCTGGCAAATTTCAAGGAAGCATGGCTCGCTTGTTAGGTTTTATGTATTTTCTTTTCTATGACCCACATAAGCACGGTGACACTACCCTATAAAGTGAAACGACAAAAGAGCAGTAATTAGACTCTTCGCCTGGTTTTATGCTCATTAAAATAAACTTCAAAGGAGAATTCTTTTTATTGGCTTGTGCGGAAAAAAGGGCATTTCTTTGGTCCACTATGCGGCCGCAGAGTGAGGCAGCCTTTTCGGCCAATTTTGATGCCATTTTTGCGGCCCATTATGAGATCGCAGAACCATTTTGTGGGCTGCACATTGATTGCATATTCTCCTTTGAGATTTATTATGTCGGAGTTCTGCGGGCATTATGCGACCATAGAACAGATCTGCGGACCGCATACTGGTCGCAGACCGAAGCAGAAGAATGTCAGGGGTTGAGGCCAATTATGCGGCCGATTTGCGGACCACAAAAGCATTATATGCGACTGCAGATCTATGTCGGGGCTCTTATTTTCTCATTTTTAAACCCGACCCTATCTCGTTAAAATACCCATTTTAGACCATTTTGAACATATTTTCTGATATTTCTAGAGTGAGTGAGAGTCCTAGAGGGAGGGCCTAATCTTCACCAAATTGTTCTTCAATTATAGCTTAAAACCTTGAAGATATTCAAGTGAGGCACCTAAGTCTTCATCCTAAGAGATAAGACTTCATCACCCCAGCTGTTAATTCCAAACATAGCTATAATGGGCCCTTAATGAGATAATTCACGGGGATGAGGGTGATTACCTTGCATGCATGTGTTCCTAGTGGATATGGGGGAGTTGTAAATCAAAGATAGAGAATTTTAAATAAAAAATAGAAAGGAATGGGGTATGGGTTGGTGTAGTCTTTCCTAGAAAGGACTATTAAACCTTAATGCACACATAATGTTTGATAGAATGCTCAAGTGAGATAAGGTTACGAGTATTTTCCTAATTATGGGTTCAATTGTGCTACATTGCTAAAATAGATTGCAGTTGTAAACATTCCGGAACATCGTAGAGTTTTAAGCGCTCAATCGAGGTATGTATGGCTAAATCCCCTTCTTCTCAGAATCGAAACCCCACGTGTTTGTGAAATGTGTGTAAGTCCCCAAATTGATCATACTAAATGCTTTTCATGTCATCTTGCCCTTCGAGGATATGTGAAAAAATGTGAAGTATATGTTAAGAAAGGTTAAGACTTCATGCCAAAAATCGAATAAAGGTTGTTATGCCAATTTGTATGAAAGACCTCTATGTGCTTAGGATCTTCCAAGTCTTTCCCTTATGTGTATAAATGTCTTACATGATAGGTCTTATTGTTGTTGATGATAATGTACTGAATGTGTAAAAAGGGAAACTTGAATTATGAAACATGGCCTAGTGCCAAGGATGACTTAGTAAATGAGGCCACTCGTTCCAATGCATTGAAAGATAGGAAAGAAATGCGAAGTGAGATGATTGATTGAAAGGATGATGTCTCAAATGAGATGGCCTAGACGATCGGGCCGTGATCGGACGCCATGCCGTACCATGGTGGTAATTGTGCTAGAAACGACGATTCAAATTGTGGATATGGTTGATGTCTCAAATGAGATGACCTAGCCGGTCGGGTCGAGATCGGACTCCGTGTAAGAACACTGTGGCATTGTGGATTCAATGGTGGTGGGGTGACTACCCATGGTCTCCATGATTAAATACTAGTGATATAATAAATTTACACCTAGCAAATAGACTTGTTATTGTATTAAATTCAATAATACATGTAGGAATTTATTGACTAGTCTTACAACGTATACTTGATATTGTGTGATGATATTATTATTTTGTAAGAAAGTGAAATCCTCTGTTTGATATCCTAGATGACTAATGATTGGTGCGTTTGGCATATTTTTGCATAATTTTTTTTCTTCAAATTTTAGTTTATGTCTTCATGCCCTACGTGATTACTAGTCTTGGATTTTCGATGAAGAATTTTGTTCTCTGGTTGTGTTGCGCCCTCTTTTTCTCGTGAAATCGGGTTTCGACATTTTTGGGACAACTCCTTTTGAGAGGGTAGGGAATTGGAATTGAGAGAGTCGCCACCTAACCGATTAAGGTGTGTTAGGGCACCTAGAGCAGATAACTCATATTACCAGTTTACATCACCAGAGATCGGGTAAGGGCTCAAATTACCTCGAGGGGAAGGTGTTAGGTACCCCTCGAGGTCCACAATGGTGTGTCGCGACCGAATTTAAATTAAGCGAATTAGTCTAAGGAAAGGTAAAGAAAACTAATTAATAGGGATGGGGGGGGGGGGG